>JAZHYW010015893.1:0-12554 GCA_037355805.1 Ixodes ricinus | reverse complement strand
GCATGTATTGCTTGGGAACATGCACAGAGCTCCTCTAAATTGTGTGTACTGTCCTAACAAAACGGGGTGATATCTGCTTGTAGGCTTATTCCCCGAAGCAACATCCCGAGCGAAGGGCAGCGACGCATACCGCGAGAGGCACCTGCTTTCGTCTCCGAGGTAACACGGTGCAACGCCCTGGGGCTTCGACGAGGCGTCTGGAATTGAACTCAGTTGATTCCGGTCGTTTGTTGTTCAAGCAATGGTTCGAAGCTTACGCTTTGACGTTGCTTGACGAAAATACAAGGCTGGGGATGTGTTTTTTCCGTCCTCTCAGGTTTTAAAAAAGATGTTTAACTCTACCGGGTGATGTGCCCGTCGCCTTGTAAAGTTTATGACTGTTGCCCAGCCCTCAGTACTGACAGACTGTTCGGCTTAGGGATGAACGGTGGAAGCTACCTGTTTATTGGAGCAGTCACATCGTGATATCGTTCGCCACTCTTACCACGCTCTCTTTCAGTACCCACAAGCAAAGAAATGAGCGGGACACGTGATTAAAAGAAGGTGTTGGATTGTTTCTGGTTAGCTGGCAGCTCCTACAGTAAGCTTAGGGATGAACGAAGCGTAGTATTGTCGTGATGACGCGTCGTCGTGAATCTGTCGTGCCTGGAGTTCGTGTCGTTGCCTTCCAGCGATGTCTACACACAAGTTTTTTCTTTCGTTTTCCAGCCCTCCTGTGTGCGTCTGTCCAGCTTTTGTACAAGGCTTTGCGCTCAAGGGGGCCGTCGATTATTTGCTCTCATGCTCTTCTACAACATTTTGCCATGCAAAATAATTTTTCTTCTCTCGTGTTTGTAAGCTTGCGAACGAATTTTCCAACTAAGGACAAAAGTAATCTCAAAAGTAATGAGTAATTTTCTCGAAATTTCTGCCTGAAAGTAGTTCATTCCACAATATGACATAAATTACTAGCTCTCAGAGTATAGTGCATCCATTACAGTACTCATGTCACTCCAGAAAGGGAATTTGGAATGACTGTGATCCTCTATTGACAGTACTGTTACTAGCCACCCCTGCCACAGTGGCATCCCACTCATGGTCATGCGTCCTGTCATGTGACTCTCTATCATGTGACACCAATTAATTTGCTCGATCTCCTCTCTTTCCTTCTTCCAATCCCTGTACAAACCGTCGAACAGGGTGCATCCCTCACCCTTCCCCTTTGCCTCTCTTTCATCTTGCTCACGTGTCACAACTTTAGTTTTTCAGAAAACTGATAAAACTAAAGGGTCTTCCGCACTGAAGATATCTCTTTAAACTCTGATTTGTTATGGTGCCTCTCAGGCATTCAAGCCCTTCAGCCCATCAGGCACTTCGGCCCTCAACCGCCTTCAGCCCTTCAAACTTTAAAGCTCTTAAACCCCTAGTCTTTCAGACCCATTGAGCCTTAGAAGCCTTTAGGCCCCAAATGTTGGCAAATCTAGGCCAACATTGCAGTCAATTAAAATCCAGCTTATTTTAGACATTGCGCTTCTGATGAATTTTCGAACTCAGACAGATGGTAAGGAACAAAGTTTACTCAAAGCTGGGAGAGATAGCAGTAGAGATGACGCGATCAGACCAAAGAGCGGTAACCAGATCTTTGTCTCTCCGCTATGTCAAGTATGAAATCTTTGTTTCACACGTTCCTATAAAGTAGTCGCTATGCAGCAGGGTGGATATATAAATAGCAGTACGATTTAGAATCGTGAGTTACATCATGATTTAAAGGGGCTACTCCTATGATTTCTTGAGCTACCCTTAATAGCTATACTTTCGGAATCACCGGGCTTTACCATTTTCGGCGCGCTATTTAGTATCGCGAAATTCAGAACGGTTATTGTGATATCGGCAAGCGAAAATTGCGCCAAAAAAATAACATTCAAATATATCCGCGTTTATCAGTGTGGTGACGTTAGGGGAAGGCACGCTTGAAGGTCGAGAGGGCAGTCCAAAAATTAACTATACTTCGTCTCACCTTAGTATGGACTATTGTTGGCCGGGCGTGCTGAAGCGCGAGCTAGTCGCTTGTATGAAGGCAGCAGCTGCACAGAGCGCTCGCGCAGCAGGGCTCTATTCAAGGCAGTCAAGGCTAGCTGCTCGCGCTGCTAGCACAGCCTTGCGGTTAGTCCATGCTAGGGTGAGACGAAGTATAGGCCGATCATGTGCCTCGTGCGGCTGCGCGGGTGCTGTAGCGAGCTTCCAAATCATAATTTGACACCATGAAACTGCTTTTAATCAGTTGGGAACAAAGCCTACAGTCCAAAGGATGAACCAGTGGCTTTCCATTGACTTTACTTTTTCATTGTTGCAAGTAGAAACTTTCACTTTAAAAAACACGCCGAAGACGAAAATTGTGAATTTATAACTTTGCTGGAGCAATTATGTTGGCACACTATTTAGGTCTACCATTTCAGCAATATCTGTTGGGCGGTCTGTTTAAAACAAATATTGAGGCTAATTTGGGAGTATAAAGACAACGGCGGAGTACGCTTTTAAATCAATAACTTATATCAGGACAGTTTTACTATGACGATTTAATCCAAAGATTCTGCCACAAACATAAATCCCAATTATTTTTTTTTTTGCCGTTTGTCTATAATATGATGCTTGCTATGTGTATGTTGTATGTATTTAGACCAAATATATCATCAAGCAACAAATATTTTTATCAAGTTTAACACAAGCCAAAAAAATTGCTCTTTCGGACAAACCGAAGCGTTGATCTTGAGTTTTACCTTCCACTTCGTTTGTCAGCTACCCAACGTACTACAGAAATAAAGCAAGATATCAAAATTAAAAAGAAAATTGAACTAGGAAAGTAATGTTTGACTGAGATGAAGCCACAGTACAAAAATCAATAAAGTAAAGCTGTTTGACTAACTAGAAAAATCCAAATTAAGATGGGTTCTAGCTCGTCGGGGATTGCAGCAATAAAAGTTGCTAATTATACTGTACACTTACAGTGGTCCTTTCTCTTTCGAATTGCTATTCCTGATCCGTAGAATTGATCGACGTTCCAAGCTGCTATGTTGAAAAATACATCTTGTGTTAAACATTAACCATTGTTTATGTACAGTGATTTTAATCAAATTAATCTGATTTACATGAACAAAATCTGATTTATTTAATTTTTTAGTTATGATGTTGTTCCACGCTACTTCGCAGTCTTTTCTTTTGGCGTAAACAGTGACGGTTTTATCATGTTTTATTCCAGAATCACAGAAGCAGCATGGTTCATTCCTTGATGCAAGGTATTTGTCTTCTCTTGGTGTCATCGTCCTACCTCTACTCTCACGCTTTGGAAGATACCTCTGTGCCTCACTATTTGGACCTCGTAATTGGTATTTTCCGCCATGGTGATCGGGCACCCCTGAGGTCATTTCCTACTGACCGCAATAGGAACAGCAAGTTCTGGATACTCGGTTATGGGGAACTTACTCATCGGGGTATACGAACCATGAGGAACGTCGGAAAATACCTAAAGGAACGATATAAAACGTACTTGACGGGCGACCCTAAGGAAACAAACGTCAGAAGCAGCCCTAAGCCAAGGTAAGGCATTTTGGTTCCGTTTTCTTTATTCTGCAATATACCTGACTGTTTGCACAGGTTAGAGCTTATTTACTGCACGTCCGTTTACTTTCTTTGGAGTGCATATTTCTTCTTGACACATCACCTATGTTCTCATTTTACTCCACAAAACATCAGCAACGTTACATTCTTCTGTTGCATCAAAAATCTTATTACAGATCGTGCTTTGGAGTCTGTGGCCTGCTTTGTTAAATAAAACATACCTAGCGCAAAGCGTAAACTTCCAAACCGCGTATTAATATCAGGGTGTTCTAACTAGGATGTTGTGCTTTCGATAAATACCGATAATCCCAAATAATTATTTCCCGATGCGTTTTTTTTTTTTAATCGAGGAAAACCGAATAACGTCGAATTGGAGTCGTGTTCAAAAATAAAAACACAAGCTTCACTGAAAAAAAACAAACATTTAACGGCGTCTTTATTTTGTGTTAACTCGGTCACAGCCCACTTTGAAATGTCCGCAAGGCACTTCATTCTACAGAAGTCCATACTTTATCTCGTTTCTTTCTTTTATCGGTACCGGGATGTTTTTTAATTATTCGGATCACGACGCTAATGTTCCCTGGATGTTGGGGAAACCTATCTGCCCCTGTCCGTGCACTATTTTCTCCCACATAAGCCCTCTAAACACCCATTTTTCACCGACATCAAACGCTTACACCCAAAACGTCCGAATACTTGGTTCGGGCGTTTCGGGTGCCAACTAGGCTATACGCACGACGTCGTGCACCTCGACCGGAAATGGCGATACGCATGACGTGGAGAGCTTATGCCATTTGGATCACCCCCTTGGGGGCGCAGTGGGGGAGGGACGGCGCGTGTTTCACTGGTGAGCGTGTTAATCCCTTCCACTCCGTTTATGCCGCTTCGTGGCGACAGTGCGCGGATGACTCATTAAAACATATCAACCCACCTAGCTCACCCGCACACACCGCTTCGAGGCGCCCCGAGGGCGGGCGATGCTCCGCTGTCCCCCATTGCACCTTCGTAAAGGGAGCTCTATACCGGTAGTTCAGAGGCGTTTCGCCGACATTTGTGCTTTACTGTGATAATTGTAAAAAAAGAAGTGTTAATATCGGCAAATGTTTGATGAAAAAAAAAATGTACCCCTGCCGCCTTCCGAATTCAATCCTGGGTCCCCTCCGTGTGAAGCGGTCACCTTAAAAATAAACTTTCCTTTTAGCAACAACATTTATTTACAATATGTTTTACTGGGTGTGCATGGCAGATAAGATCCGCATAGTTTAATCGCTGCTACATTCTCTGCAATATCGCCTATGGTGTGGAGTTTACGGATAAAAAAACCGC
The DNA here is from genome assembly GCA_037355805.1 of Ixodes ricinus. Taxonomy (NCBI): domain Eukaryota; kingdom Metazoa; phylum Arthropoda; class Arachnida; order Ixodida; family Ixodidae; genus Ixodes; species Ixodes ricinus. The sequence continues at coordinate 7,634 of JAZHYW010015893.1, read as the reverse complement.
GAAAGAACAGAAAAACAAAACTGCCAAATGCAGATCTGGGCGCAAGTGTCTGGTGTCGCATCATAGCCCTTCGGCTTGGCCTAATAAGGAACCCCTCTGTATTAGCGTTCGCCTTTTTAGACATGAGGCGAGGTCGGCCAAAAATTCAAACTGGGCTGCATTGTTCCCTCATGTAGGTCACATAAAACCCTGCACAAAATGAAGCAAGGCTCCACTACGTGCAGGTGATCTGTCCTTGAGCTCCAAAACGCCCATACACTCATAAGGTCAAATACCTCCCGTGCCCTCACAGTGGGACTATTTTAAAAAAAGAACTTCGCTCGTTCCAACTAAAGATACAGACCGATATGCAGCACTGCTCTACCTACGGCCCAGAACAGCTCGGCGTTGGTGCAATGTACAAACACATGTTGCAAGGTCTCGGGAAAAGGACGAAGTACGGAGTTTTGTCAACCATGGCTCGAAAAATACCTTTTGAACCAACCTCGGGTTTCGGGGCAAAACCTCAAAGTAAAAGCGCGAAATAAGTTTTTCATCGCTCTTTTGACGGGATATCTGTGGACCTGGTAAAACACGTCCATCGACCCTTCCACGCTTCCTACACATGAGCGGTACAGGGAAGGTGGGATCAGTAAATCTAATGCGTCCCTGGACAGTGTTCTTCACCGAACATTTTGCAAGTACTTCCTAGAGAATTTGTTTAAAAAAGCGGATGGCCTCTGCTGTTTGTTTTTGTAATCTCTCAGCACGTTCGCATGAGAAGTTCTGTTTGCACCTTCAAACAAATTACCAAGGAAACCACCGGCAAGTTACGAAATAAGGTTGGGGGATGGGGGAAGTGATTCAGTCTGGATCTGAGTTTGGCTTATTGATCTTGTATACGAACTGCGGAGGGAGTTGGGGAAAGGGTGGGTTGAGAGAGTGCTTGAGAGTTTGACGCCATGCGCCTCAGGAATGGATGAATGTTGTCCTTGTAAGCGAGGCTGGGGGAATAAACGTTCAGCTGAGTTTGAGACCTGTGTCTATGTTGTCCCTTTTTTCTTCTTCTTTTTTGTCTTACGTATCGGGTTTTAAAATGTGGAGAGTTCACCAGCTCGCTTGCATCTTCCCTGTAATTTTTTTCTCTTCTCCTTGTTTTTGTTAGGGGAGGGGGGTCATTTTTGGCGGCGTGCGGGCGCCATATTGTCACAAATAACAAATACTGAGGTGGCGAATAACTGCAGAAAACTGAACGTTTAATGGGGAGAACTTGTTCTCAAAGCAAGATATGAAAATGCTGGCGTCGCAGGCGTCGATGTCGTCGATATAGCAGGATCGAGCGCTGGGGCGAAGCTGACTCCAACTCGCCACGCGGAGCGCCTTTTGTACACGCGTGGGCTTCTGGAACAATCGGCGTAAAAGATTCGGCGCGTAGTATATTCTGACCTCAAACAAGCAACATAGTTCTCTAATTACCCAAAACGCGACAATTAGAAAAATATCAAAAAGGTCCTTCCGCTAGTAGGTATCGAACCTCGGCTCTTTGCGTGGGAGCCTGGCACGAAAACCGTTCGTCGGCGGGCGCGCTGCCTTCTTGGCCAGCTGCGTCCGCAGCATTAGACCCCTTTAAGGAGTGGGTTGCCCCAATGCAACGCAAAACAAAACAAAGAAAAAATAAAAGAACGGTAAACGAAACCGTCATTTGGAACACATAAAGTCCAGAGTCATATCAAGCGTGGAATCGCTTGAGTCCAAAGAGGTGAACCACCTCGGGTCGCGGTCGGCGTCGCGATGATGTTTTCGTTCCGCTGGGCGCCACTTCGTAGTTGAGATTACACATGCGTCGAAGTACCTTGTATGGTCCAATGTAGCGCTTTAATTGCTTTTCATTAGGGCCACGACGCCACATCAGTGTCCATACTCACACCCCATCTCCGGGCTGGAAGTGAACGTCCGAACGACGAAGGTTGTAGCGGCCAGCGTCGACAAGCTGCTGGTCTTAGATCTAGACTCGGGCGAGCTGGCAGACCTCTTCTCCTCGTTGTGAAACCACCTGGGCGTCGTCACTTCTGTCCCCAGCTGGCCCGTGAGGTAACATGGCGGTAAGCAACGTGGTCACCTTGCGGCCTTGCACAAGATGGAATGCTTTAATACCAGTGGTCTCTTGAATCGCTGTGTTGTAGGCTAACGTGACATACACCAGGACCCCGTTACACGTCTTGTGTTCGACGTTGACGTACATCGACACCATATCGGCGATGGCATTGTTCAGGCGTTCCGTCAGCCCATTAGTCTGGTTATGGTACGCTGTGGTTCACCGGTGGTTGGTGTGGCTGAGACGGAGGATCTTTTGCATCAACTGTGCTATGAATGATGACCCGCGATCTGTAATCAGATATTCGGGAGCGTCGTGCCGGAGTACGATGGACTCGATAAAAAACTTGCCGTCTTCCACAGCAGCCCCTCAAGAAAGGGCTTTCGTTTAGGCGTATCGCGTGAGATAATTTGCGACGACGATTATCTAGTGGTTTTCTGACGCTGACGGCAGAAAAGGGCCAAGTAAATCTATTCCGATCTGCTCGAACGGAATGGGCGGGGAAGCAATCGGATGTAGAAGTCCTGACGGTTTCTTCGGTGGTTTCTTGCGTCGCTGACACTCGTGGCATGATCGAGTGTAGAGGCGAACGGTCTTCAGTACCCTTGACCAACAGTACTTTTCCCGAATCCTGGTGAGCGTCTTGCTGTAGCCAAGGTGCCCAGCCGTTGTTTCGTCATGGCATTTTTTGAAGATTTCTTCTCGAAGGTTAGAAGGAATTACCAACAGCCACGCTGTGTTGTTGTTGACGACGTTCTCCTTGTACAGCTCCGCTTGCCTTACGGAGAACGTAGGCAGGATTAGTAAGAAAGCACGGGACCATACTCGTTTGTCCCTCCAGGTACTAGATAAGTGCTCGCAGTTCAAGGTCGTCTCCTTGGAGTGCTACCATGTCGCTGACTTCCAAAGCGCCGAAGAAACACTCATCGTCGTCGTATTTGGCGCAGGCAGGCCCGGCCTCGAAGGGGGCCCTTGACATGCAGTCGGCGTCATTGTGCTTCCGGCCGGACCTGCACATCAAGGTCGCTGCAGTGGTAGGCTCCACCGGGCGAGGCGTCCATAGGGGTCCTTCAGATTCGCGAGCCAGCAGAGCGAGTGGTGGTCTGTGACCACAGGAAAATGACTTCCATATAAATTTAGGCGGAACTTTGTTATTGCCCAGACAAGAGCAAGGCACTCCATTCTGTCATTGAGTAGTTCCTCTCCGCGTTAGACAGCATCCGACTTGCGTATACGATGACTCGCTCTGCTCGTCCTGTATGTAGACCAGTACCGTGCCAAGTTCGGTGTTACTCGCATCCGTGTCGATATTTGTTTCAGCGAACTGGTCGAAATGGCCAAGACTCAGGGATGTCTGGAGTCTTCGTTTGAGCTAATCAAATGACCGCTGTTTTTTTGTTTTTACATTAAACTTTACGGCGTTCTTCGTGAGGTGCGTCAGCGATGCAGACAGCTTGGCGAAGTCCCGAACAAACCGGCAGCAGTAAGCTCAGAGTCCGATAACCTTCTCACAACGTTCTTGCCAGATGGCGGCTACGGCGCAGCTACGGCGCGGGTCTTCTCGGGGTCAGGGAGAACACCCTCGTTGTTCTCGACGTTGCCAAGGAACTTCAGTTCACCATAGGCGAACCGACACTTTTGTGGCTTGAGTGACAGGCCGGTGGTCTTGATGCGCGGCTCGAAGTCGCCTCAGGGGTTCGTCGAAATCCCGTGAAAATAACAAGACAGTTTATTTAGACATACTGGTGTCATGGACACCAGCATGGTGTTTATGACACGCTGGAAGGTGGCTAATCCTGTACAAAGTCCGAACGGCATCACTTTAAATTCGTACATTTCGTCTGGATTCATGAAGGCAGCTTTCTCGCGGTCCCGTTCGTCTACTGCAGTCTGCCAGCAGCCACTGTTTAGGTCCATCGACGAAATATATCTGGGGTGGCGCAGTCGGTCTAACGTATCGTCGATGCGGGGGAGCGGATAGGCGTCCTTCTTAGCCACAGCGTTCAGTTGACGATAGTCAACGTAGAACCTCAATGTTCCGTCCTTAATCTTTAGATGGACGACTGGGGACGCCCATAGACTTCTCGCGGGTTAAAGGACGTCGTCGTCGAGCTTTTCCTAAACTTGATCTTGAATCACCTTCCTTTAGCGCAGCTCTAAGACGCCCGCCTCCGGCTTGAGCGGCGTCGGCGTTGCCGTCGGCGTAACTGCGCGGTGCATTATGGGTAAATTTTCCTGCTAAATTTAGCGGAAAATTTTCCCCGCAAAACTTAGCGGTAAAATTCCCCGCTAAACTAGCGGAAAATTTTCCCCGCAAAACTTAGCAGTAAAATTCCCCGCTAAATTGAGCGAAAAAATTTCCCGCTAATTTAGCAGAAAATTTCCCCTAAGCTTAGCGGAAAAATTTCCTCGCTAAGTTTAGCGTAAAATTTTTCCGCTAAATTTAGCTGACGAATTTCCTTGCCAAATTTATCGGAAAAATCCCCCTAAATTTAGCAGGAAAAATTCCTCCGCCAAATTTAGTGGAAAAGTTTTCCCGCCAAATTTAGCGAAAAAATTTCCCGCAAAATTAAGCGGAAAATATTTCCCTGTTAAATTTAGTGGAAAAAATTAGGCGCTGAATTTAGCGGAAAACTTTTTCTGCTAAATTTAGCAGAAAAAATTTCCGCCATATTTAGCGGAAAAATTTCTTCGCTAAAGTTAGCGAAAAAGTTCCCGCTAAATTTACGGGGAAAAATTCCCGCTAAATTTATCGGAAAAAACTCTCCGCCAAATTTAACAAAAAATTTTCCCCTAAATGGGAGGCGAGTAGGAGAGGAGGAGGGCATAGCCTCCTCTCCATACTTTCCTCTCCTCCTCTTCAAGAGCTGCGCTCTAATTTAGAGTTACAGGGAACTGTAAACGTCTATAATTTTTTTTAAAAAGAGATTCGGTACGGGGAGTGGTAGACAAGGCTCGCGTCATCGTCAGTAATGGTGCTTTGTTTCGCTACTGTTGTTTGTCGCACCCTTGATGTAGTGGCGAAACACTCGTCAAATTCGCTTAAAAGGTGAAGCTGCCGTCCTCGTTCCGTACCTGGAAGCTTCGAATCGATGTCTAGTTTCGAAGGAGGCGTTCTCTCGTGGTGGGATGAAATCCGACTCTTCCGAAAGTGCAGCGATTGCGGCTGAGTTCTGGAGTTCGTGGATGTGGTCCACGGCGATACCTTTCGTAATGTGCTGCAGCCTTTTGTCGAAAATTTGTAACCAGGACCTTGGCGCGCCCGTCTTGAAGTTTTGTTACTCCTCGTGCGACACAGATTCCTCTTTCTAGAAGCAACTGGAGGATTCCCTCGAGCAGAACTTTGCCGCAGGAAGCTTCATAGATCGCGACGGGTACGAAATACACGCGACCGCGGCGGTAAGTAGACATGGTTTGCGAGGACTCGGACCGCGGATGATGTCGCTTTCGGTTCCACCGGTGGTGGGACAGGTTTTCGTAGTGCCAGCCGGTTTGCGCCGAGGTTGATGACAGCCCCATACTCGCAGAGAAAGTCCATTCCGAGGATAACGCCCCTGGCACAGTCTTGTAGAACGACTAACTTCACAAGGCACGTCTCACCGTGGATCTTGACGCCAGCAGTGTATCTCCCGACGGGTGTGATGAGCTGCCCACCAACGGTTTGTATTTGAGGGCCTTCCCACAGCGTTGTCACTTTCCAAAGACGGTGAGAAAGCCTCCCACTCAAGACGGAGTAGTTTGCTGCGGTGTCCACGAGTGCCGACGCGTCGCGGCAGTCGATGGTCACGTTGAGGATGTTGGACGCCGTTGCCGAAGCGTTGTTCTGATGCACGTCGTTGGCCGAGTGGGATATCTCCGGCGTTCTTGGAGGATCTTTACGTTGTCCGTCAAAGGCACTTCCACCTCCAGGGGTGGCCGCACTTAGTTTTTCCGGCGCGACAAGGGCATCAGGCTCTCACGACGGGGTCGGTGCATCGGCGAAGCTGTTTGTCGTGGTGACGGCGACCGGGACCTGCGTCGAGGGGCAGGCGGGGGATACTGAAGTCGTCAGAGGTACTCTTGATCTCCCGAGGTCACTCACCGTAGCGTGGACGTGCCTCGTTCGGGTGGAAACCGCGCAGCCTTTTTGCCGGCAGGGGCAACGGCGGTACATATGGTCGGCTTCACCGCAGTGGTAGCACAATGGGCGTCGATCGTCCTCCTGCACACGTCGGTCTTCCTCAGCGAGCATCGTACCCGACGGACGTACTGGACGTTTCCTTCCGGGCGTCGAGGATACTGTGGCGTCGGAGTCTCTCGTCGGGGTGCCGCCGTGGCTTGGCCGTTAGCTTGTGGTTGTCGTCAGGCCATGGTGGCGTAGCTCAAAGTCGGTGCCCCCGGTGTCGTCTTGTTTATAGAAACTTCAGGTTCGACCGCTTGTTGGACTTCCTCGCGCACAACCTCGGTAATGGAGAGGGTCGCTGGACGGCTAGCGGCTGATAGCAACCTTTCCGAGTTCCTCCCGGACAACGTCCCAAATAATTTCGCTTATGTCCGGTTAACAGGGGCGACCCTTAACGTCTTGCCGACCGCGGGTTGTGGGTCGGCACGGCTGCTCAGGCGCAAGACGTCTTCAACGAAGTTCGTGATGGTTTCGCTGGGGCCCTGGACTCGCATTTCAACATGTTCCTTCTCTTCTCCCATCGGTATTAGTGGTGAACATCCACAGCAACTCGTTCCTGAAAACATTTTTCGATGTTAACGTTGGCTCGTGGTTCTCGAACCAACGCTTAGCGGTGTCCCCTAATGCAAAATAGAGCTTCTGCAGGCGCTGTTCTTGTGTCCAGTTGTTGTGTCGCGCCACTCTGTCGTACTGGTTGGTCCCCTCCTTTACGTCATCGTGAATTTTGTCGTGAAACGATGCCGGTATCCGAGGCGCAAAAGAAGGTGAACGACGGAAGGGCCAGCTGGCGGCTGCTGCGACTCGGTCCCCATCGTCGGCGTCTTCGTCTTCCTCGCGTGCTCTGACAGTTGACCGATCTCCGGAGGCTGGCCTTGGTTGTGACAAATAGATCAGGCTTTGGGTTCGTCGACAAGGACTAGCTTTTTCGAATCTCGAAAACAATCGAGCCCCACATATCATCTGAGGGGTACGCTTCACTGGCATGGAATGCGATACCCCGCACCTCAACCAACATATAACGAATGACAAAAACAGAGGCGATGAATAACTCTAGAAACTAGACGTTTAATAGGGCGAACTTGTGCTCAAAACAAAATATAAAAATGCTAACATTGCAGGCGTCGATGTCGGCGAAACAGAAGAAGCGAGCGCTGGAGCGAAACTGACTCCAGCTCTCCACGCGGGGCCCCTTTTGTACACGTGTGGGCTTCAGGAACAATTGGCATAGAAGATTCGGCGCGTACAACATTTTGACCTCGAGCAAGCATCAAATTTTTCTAATTTACGAGAACGCGACAATAAGAAAAATAACAAAATGGTGCCTCCGCTACTAGTCATCGAACCTCGGCTCTTTGCGTGGGAGCCAAGCACGATAACCGTCCGGCCATGGGCACGCTT
>JAZHYW010015892.1:7500-11064 GCA_037355805.1 Ixodes ricinus | reverse complement strand
GTGCAAGCGCGCCATTTTAAAATATGCGTGTTTTTTAGGGGTTAGCCGTGCCGACTTGCGACACGGCCTTTCGTGCGCTTGCGACTGGCCGAGAGCCGAACAATTTAGCCTCCTGTACTTGCGACCGGCAGCCCTTTCAAACGGAACACTGGACATGTGGCGTGCTTTTGTCTCAAGCTTAATAAGAAACGAATTCCTTTCTTTCCAAATAAATTCTTTGCTCTATTTATAATCTCCCTCTTCCGTGTCATTGGGAAGGAAGGCCCGCTTCGTTTACCACAAAGTACCGACAAGGAAGCAAGTGCAAAGCCCGCTATTTTAAAATGCGAGTGTTTTTTTAGGGGTTAGCCGTGTCGATTTCTGACACTGGCGTTCTTGCCCTTTGAACTGAGCGAGAGCCTAACAATTTACGCTATTGTACTTGCGACAGCCACCGCTTTCAAACTGAATACTAGAGATGTAGCCCGATTTTCTGTCAAGCTTGATAAGAGACAAATTTCTTTCTTTCCACGCCATTTCTTCGCTCTATTTCTAATCGCCCTCTTTCGTTTCAATTAGGGAGGAACGCCCTCTTATGTGACCGCAAAGCAGTCTCAATTAATCACGTCCAAAGTGCACAATATTAAATTATATAATGTTTCTACCGGTTAACCGCGTCGTAAAGCTAGCTTTCCGACGACGCCTGTGTTACCGAGACTTGAGCAACACGATTGCGTGCGAGCGAAATCAATCTGCCTAAGCTAGCTTCAGAAATTGCTAGAATATCGACATTGAGCAAAGCCAGAGATGCGTGGCTTTCACAGGTCGTGCAAAATTCCTCCAATAAATGCACTATTCCTTTTTTCTTTTTGTAATGAATTACTTATTTATTTCATTATTTTCGTATGTGTGCAGCTAGATATATATATATATATATATATATATATATATATATATATACATATACGTACATATACATGATTACCGCGAAAAATAGGAGGGCGAAAAGACTACATTCGAGTACATTGGAACATTGACACTTTGCACACCCAACGGAGGTCAAATGACAGGTTTTTCTTCCTCTTGCAAGACACTTTATTGCACGGTCGGAAGGAAACAAGTCTGGAATTGTGCGCTCAATAAAGGAAAAAAAGAAATGGAATGCATTTGGAAACCTTCACAGTTCAAGTTAGAGGGCATTTCGAAACTTTGAATTTTTATACAGGTTGTTTTCTTGCAGAGGGGGCGATGCACGTAGTGACATCACCAGAGTGTGGAACCGAAAACCCAAGCGAACCGAAAACCGGAACTGAAAAGTTATTTTTAGCCGAAGCGAAACTTAACCGCCATCTTGGAACAGAACGGAAGAAAATATAACGCTGACCGGTTCAAAGCGGTTCACAACCTATTTGTCTAACGATGAATAGAAGTACAAGTGTGTACGGCAGGGATACCCGAAAACAAAGACTCTAGTGGCCTTTGAGGGGCAGCCGAAAGTCGGCAGCCGCTCCAATTGTCGCAGTATTGTTGAAACTTCCCGAGTTTTTTTTTCTTTTGGCTGGAAAAGAAATGAAATGGATGATTACTGTGAACAAATATTATAACTCTCCAATCGGCAGCCCGAAAACGGAGGATGGAGTCCGTTAGTGCTGATTAAGTAACTAAATAATATATATCGCATCTTTGGAACAGAGCAGGACAGCGTGATCCTGCAAAAGTACATCGTTTGCGAAATCATTCCTGTAAGAAAGGGCGTTTTCGGGGTGCCAATCCCTCGCGCGGTTCCCCACAGACGCTGCAGCATGCAGGAATGACATTTGTTTCTCAATACGTGGGTTGCACTAAGCGCGCAACTTCTGCGGCGTCTCGCAATCATTGCGGCACCCTAATGAAATATTAGAGCGCTCACGACTGATGAACCACGCAGTGGTAAAAATTGAGCCCCGAAACAAGTGCACGTAAAACCAAATATAACTTGAGCAGAACCGAAATCTTCGGTCGTTTTCATTAGTACATTAAACGGTATCCAGTTCACATAACGGCTCGAGGTGGACACTGGAGGACGACACTCGAAAATACGCCATCTGGAGAGTGTAGCATTATTATCCTAAAGAGACAGTGATCTGCGTTGTTTCGAGCTTCGTGCGATGCGATGTCCAAATGTCATTTAAATTTCTACTTCCGATGTCTATGTGTAATTAGGAACATCATTGCGCGCATCTCTACTAGAGAAATAGGGAACATAACAAACCACGTCCTGAACAGTAAGAAATCCGGTGTTCCAAAAACCTTTTTTCTTTTTTACCAAGGGCGACTTGTTTTGACAGCATCATCTTCTTTTATATGTACGTTTTCTTCTTCAAGTGACCTAGTCCCTTGACAAGCGCCGATGGTCAAGTGGCTGTCCACCTATTTGAACGTCGGACCACCGAAGGTTTAGGACTTGGTTTGCGAAGGTCTGTACTTGTCGAATGTTTCATTTAACTAGACGGGAGTGAAACGTGTTCACGACTATATATTTATTTTTGAGGGGAGGGCCGCGCCACAGCGGACCGGGATTTAGCTCTGGCAAGAAGTAGAGGAAGAAGAGATCGTGGACGTTGGATAATGGAGTGTTGTCAGTCTCAGCCGCACAAGTGGGGGACCGTCCGGCTTTCTCCTGTGGTGCCAGCGGCTTTTGAGAGCAGAGCGAAAATGTGGTTTCGTTTTACCGTGAATTTTGCTGACTTTGGCGCCTATCGATTTAAAAAAAAAAAAAAAAAAAAGAGGAGCTCAGCGTGCGAAGACAACACCCTGAAGAGAACCTCAAGCAATTCATCTGTGCCTGGGAGAGAAGGTGAACACATGCAAGTCCTGGCATGGGGAAGGACATGGGGTACATGTTGCGATTATGGAAATGTACAAAATGACAGATCTGTGTTTTTGCACCCTTTTACCAAGGAAAAAGTGATGATAATAATAAAAAAAATAAAAATAAAAAATAATAGAAAAAATATGTGTGTGTGACTTAACTTTCTGCTCCCCGGAACTGAACCGTAAGCAGTGAACCGGAACCGAACCAATCCAATAAAAAATTTTCGGTTCGACACTCTGGTGGAAAGTAAAAGCTTGCTAAGAAAGCGAAAAAAAAAAAAAAAAAACACGATTCAAGAAAATCAAGACAAAGGATGGTGTAAGTCATGCATACTTACCACATGTTAAATTACAAAAAAGGAAAAGAAAAAAACAAAAGTAATGTACTTTTTTTTTTTTTTCTTCTTTTATCCAGAGGCTTTGACACACGCACAGCACAACACATCACAATGAAAGACCTTTCACGAACACAGCACTGCGTACGAGGACACGATAACAGAAACCACGACCACGTAGAGCGGCACGGAAAGACGCACCTTAACTCAAACCACCTTTCACTGGACGGGCGGCACAAGAACAGAAACTGCCCGAAGAGCACAGACGCACAAACACATTAATGAATTAATAAGAGACACAAGTAGAACCTAATTGGGCGCTACGAAGCACACGGCACGCACACCAGAGGCCTTTCACAAGCACAGCACGGAGCACTTAGAACTGAGCAGCAGGGCA
>JAZHYW010015890.1:0-37544 GCA_037355805.1 Ixodes ricinus | reverse complement strand
TATATTCTGTCCAATAAATTTCAGCTGTGTTTCAGCCTTCGTATTGTGTTGTCTTTTTTCCCCCAGTCTCGGGGTTTTTGTATAAAATGTTAGACGCAGTTGCCTTGTCGGATCCCGTGCGCGATACAGATGTCCTCCGATAATATTCTGCGCTTTTGGTTGTTATTCGTGACGCCTATTACCTGAACAATGGTGTCCCGATGGCCAGGGGATTGTCGTCATTGAATCCGCTAGTTCAGAAATAAATCTGGAAGTAAATATAGAGAGGCAACCGCAAAGAAAACAAGCGAACTTCAACCAACACATGCGTCCAACGCGTTCCTCTGGGACTTCCGCTCCTTCCCAACTACCAGACTTGCACGGAACGAGTTTTACTTGTAATCAATTACATTTTATTGTAACTTTTTACCGCTTCAATCACTTTTTATTTTTGCGGTAACGTTCGACGTGTGTGCCGCCGTGCTTGACCACTGCCAGGATCTCCTTGGCTTCCATTTCCCGACATCGATGAGGTCCCGAGCTGTTCAGCAGAAGAGTCCTGCTGCTCCGGGATCGGCGGATGCCTTCCTGTCATTCAACTGCCCGGGAATCCCCTTTCCGTGGCCGCCGCGATCGTTTTGAAGACGTTTTCGCGATCGCGGCGCTAACACGTGTTCGACGCACGAGCGGCAGGAATGGCTCAGGGGCTTCTAGCAAAGATTGCCGGAATGCCCGTAGCGCGGCAAAACCTTCTCCTTCCTGGAAAACGAACCGGCTGTCGAGCGAAGGGGTAAGCAAGCGGCCATTACGAATTCTTCTGAGGCGAGATCAGGCGAGATGCCCCGCGAGAAAGGAAGTCACGTGTGTGAGCCGAGGGCTGGCCCGGCTGGTTTCCGGTTGAATCCGCCGAAATCGTCGGAGCGACTTTTCTCGGATCCGGATCGAGATCTGGAGCGGGAGCTAATCCTAAACGTCCAGTAGAACACGTCCGTCTCGATCCCGATCGCCCAGTGAAATAGGCTCGCTCCAGAAAAGTCGATCCCGGCGCGCTCCAGAACGACCAGTGGAATTCGCCATAAGACGAGTCCATTGTTTTTCTCCTGGAGGGCCCACTGAACCTTCTGTCCGAGGACGTGCAGCTGAACGGACGGCTGCTCGCCATCAACGACAAGCTGCAGTTCCCGGACATTGTGCCGGTGGTGCTGCATCCGACGCAGCCGCTCATCCTCAAGCCCCACGGCGCGGCCTTCTTCGTGTTCGCGGACTACCGGGCTCCCGCCTGCACGGCCACGTTCTGAGGACGCCACGCTGGGTCGTCCTCCTGATAAAGCGTCATAAAGCGTCATCTTGTGCGCCTCTGCTTGTCAATACTTTACTGAGATTACGCGGTTGCTAAGACACGCCCAGACAAACTTCGTGAATGTCTTATTTCTCTAACTATATTGTTTGGCGTGTACCAATTCATTCCCTGGCGGTTGAGTCAACGACAGATTTTTTTTTATTTGATGCAGATAATGAAAAATATTGCATTTTAATGTCTCTACTGCCAGGCATACGCATCATGTGAATTATAATATTATTTCCATGTGCTTATAGATATACTTTTTTTTTGTAATTCAGGCATAATTTTCGCGTTCGCTCGAGGTCACTTGTCATTTGCTCATATCACCGCAGCCAAGTATAATTCCACCAGTGTCAACATGTAGTAATAACCATATCAATAAATAAACTTTGTTTTATAATTTGCATGCGATTGTATGTTTGTGTTCTTTTTGTTAGTGATGTCGCGTTAGTATGGACCCTGTCTGTATGGATACACCGCTATATGGAAGCCATTTTTGGGGACAAACTGGGAAAATGTATGAATTTTTGTCTCGTTATTACGGACAACTCACATTATGGTCGATTTTTGGGGGGAACAGAGGTCTCCATATTAACAAGACTCTGCATATATAATTTCCGAGATTGATTCTTTATTGGGATTTTTACTGTAACTTTACGGGGTTCTATACAATACGCAAAGCGAATGTCGAAATTAAAACAAAATCGACGAACTCGGGTATGTTTTTCCACATTTAAAATAAGTAAACATTTTAAATGCATCTCTGCGGAATACTTGAAATCGCCGGTTCAAATCACCACTCCTACTTCGAACATCAAAGAGATGGTACGGCAGTACACTTCGGTAGCTTTTGTCTGCCTGGAGTTGCTAACTTCAGGCCTCACGCAACGACCACTTGAAGCGTGAAATCTTTCGCCCCCATTTTCGTGACCCAAAACGCCAACAAAACACAAAACATCTTCCCAACGACGTGCTCGAGCGATTGATAACTTACGACTCACACCCTCAAAATATCTTCGCCGCCAAACAAAAAAAGAAAAAAGAATATTTTACTTTTATTTACCCGCAAAACATCTTCGCCCGCCGAAAAAAAAACGAAAAAAAAACATTTGCTTTTTGGAGGCATTACCCCTCAATATCCCGACCGCAAACCTAACGACCTTGAAGACGCAAGTAGTCCAGGGCGCAATAACACTTTGGGCAACTTCAAGAGGAAGTATTGCCGACACACTCACAAATGGCGCCTCTGACAGCTGGATTTGTGACAATTTGATGGGCTACTACAAGCTTGGTTAAAATATATCACAATTAGAACCTCTGCAAAATAAATTTTGTTAGATATATATTCAAAACATCTTGATCTTCAATGTTGTGGCGCCTGAATTTGTATTTAGGTCCTGGTTTATTTTTCAAATGTTAATGAAGAACAGAACGGAAAAAAAGGCTTTTTCAAGCAACTTTAAAGCGCCCATGAAACGAATTTCGGGCTGGTGTAAATCGCTTTAGATTGGGATTTTACTAATAGTACATCGTTCAGTGGGCCAAAGAAAAAAGGTAGAAAGTCAAAAGCCTGACTTTCAGTGCGAAAATTTGAAAACACAGCGGACTATTCCGTACCTCCTCCCCTTTGTAAGCTCTCTGCCGTTTCACTGTGATTCATCCACGGTTCCCAAAGCGCGTCACCGGGTTCAAACGCACGTCACACGATACTGGACCTCAATTATTCCCTTCACCCCTAAAGGCCCGTTCACACTCTTGCGACCGAGTACGACCGAGAGAGACCAGACCGGTTTTAAGCCTCTTGCGATCTCTTAGGACCAGCTCCGCTGTAGCGCATCCGGTCCTAAGAGAACGCAAGAGGCTTAAAAACCGGTCTGGTCGCTCTCGGTCGCAAGGGTGTGAACGGGCCTTAACCTAACTCCGTTACCCGTTACTCGAAAAAAGTAATGTAAGTACGTTACCCGTTACTGTTTTGAAAAAGTAATGAGTCCGTTACTGCGTCAGCGAAAACAGTAAAGCGGTACCAGTAACGCAGTTACTTTAACGCGTTGCTGCAAAGACTGTTTTTTTTTATATATATACTCTCAAATGGGGATTGTCCAGCACGCCGCACTTGGGAAGAGAAGATCTTCACTTCCTTTTCGCCTCTTTTTCGACCGCCCCCCCCCCCCCCCTTCGCGACTTGTCGTCCGGCCCCTCCTTGTCTGCTTCGTGGCGACTCCGCTGAAAAGGGTTGCTGACCCCTGATATAATCAAAGTTGTGGGTCATCGAAGGCGCGCCTTCAGTATTAAAAAAAAAAAAATATGTGATGCCCATTTTTGTGGCTTTTGAAAACACTGCAAATGCGTTAATTGAAAAAAAAAAAAGTTGCACAGCCACGTGACTTTCGGCACTCTCTCCTCCCCAGTTCAATTTCGGTTTCAAACAAATGCGTTTTTTGTTTTGTTTGGCAAAACATTAAAAGAAATCTTTTTACGGGGTGTTAGTGTATCTTTAAAGCTAGCAGTATTATGAACTGCTCTGTTAGCAGTTCTAATTTCAACACCAGTCTGAACGCTCAAGACGTTTTCAAAACTGTGACCCTTTCGACAATCTCTTTCCGTAATTAGGCAGTAAAAACATTCATAAAATTATTTTAGCTGCACGCCAGCCCTATTTATTACGAAATAAAGTTTTCCAAGCTTTTGTTTGAGTAAGTTCATAAAAAGATGAGTTCGTGTATAACACGAACTCATCTCTGTTACGTCACGGCGCAGTGGTGGCGCGTCGGGCCCACTTCCGGTCTGGGGCTGTGGGCGGAAGCGGCCATACGAGCACGTGCATTATTGTGTTACTTCGGAAGAAACCGGACAAAAACTTGCCTTCTCGTCAAAACGCCGCGACTGGGGCTTTACCAAAAGAGTCGGGAAAGGTTTGAAGGTCAGTTTTCATGCGTTTTCTGCCTCCTCGGTTCGTCCGAGAACGTGAACCGGAGCCGTTAAAAAGGAAAAACAGACGCCGTCGGACCACGATTGCTTGGGCGGAAAGCACTTTGGATTGAATTCACGGATACTTGTGATCGTCGGATTTATTTGTTTTGTTCCAACATGAACGCCGGAAAACCGTCAAGTTGTACGGACCACCTGCGGACTACGTTCAGTGCGTCTTCAAGTTCAAACGGCCGCCTCATCGTTCGAGCTGTCGTCTGCTCTCTCAAACGTTTCTGCTTGTCGTCTGCTCGTTCACACAGACAGCGGCCCGTAGACCAAACGTTGACCCGGTAATTGCGATAAGAAGTGCATACCTTAAAAGACATTTAAGTTTGAAGGTGGCTTCGGGTAAGTAGGCTCGGTGTAAACAGTAGATACAAGGAGATGTTGATAATTGTTACCAGTGGCCATCACCGACTTGTTATGCCTGATTCACTCGGTCCGATTCTGCTTGCGATTTTCAGTATCGACGTCGACATCTCAGTTACGGTTCAGGCTTTTGCAGCCCGAGCGACGTCATGACTGAAAATAGCGAGCAGAACCTCACCATGTGAATCAGGCTTTAGCGTCCATTCTGCGGCGTCCACGCGGAATGAATCGCCGCATGTTGCATTATTCACGCCAAGTTTTGCGGTGTAACGAGCCTTTGTTATTTTCGCTGAGGCCGCTCAAGTAGTCAGGCATTGCCAGGAAGACGTAGAATCAACAATTCCAACGCGAAAAAGAGAGCGGGGACTCACACCGGCGCCGACAACGTCCCATTCCAATGGTTTGTTTATGGGCGACGGCGAGCTTCTTGCCCACATCCCCATCGCGCATGCGCGGCGCCGGTGGCGTCCGCTAGAGCGCTCCGGTTCATCTGTAAACAGATGAACCGGAGCGCTTTCTTCAACTTTCTTAGTTGCTGAGGAGCAACTAAGAAAGGAGGATTTAGTGGTGTATGGGTTCGTGGAAACACATCTCAGAGACATGGAGCAGCCACCTTGCAACCCTGACTATGTGTGGAAGAATGCAACAGAATGGAGGGAACGAGGAAGGGAGGTGGAATTGGAGCATTTATTAAGAAGAACATGAACTTTCAAAGGATCAGAAAGGAGTGCGCCGAACATTTGTGGCTTAAAGGAAAAGTTGCTGGGGAGTCTACAGTCCTTGGATTTGTTTACTTATGGACAGGGACAGGTGCTAAAGAGGAAAACAGAAAAATGATTGATTGCATATCAAGAGACATTAGTAAGCTAGGGGAAGGCTCTGAAATTATTATTATGGGAGACATGAATGCCCATATCGAGGGTCTGGATGGATATACGGACTCAACTGGAAGCTTATTACTAGAACTGGTGGAAAAGCATGACTTAGTTTTATGTAATACCAGTCAGAAGTGTGACGGGCACATAACGTGGGAAACTGGCAATCTACATTCAACTATAGATTACGTACTCATGTCACACAAAATATATGGTAAGTTACAAGTAATGAAAATAGATGAAGAAGGTTCCAAAAGTCTTGGTAGTGATCACAAACGTATTAAGCTGAATTTTGCCAGAGAAGTAAATGCTGAACCTACACAACATAATTCAAAGCAAACTTTCTGCAGCGACAAAGAGTTGGAAATAGTTGCTGAAAGAATAGAGGAAGCAGTTTCAGGGCAACGGTATACAGATTGGACCTATGAGAGCCTAACTAGACTTTTTGTTCTGGAACTAGACAAAGTTAAGAGTAAACGAAAAGGGAAGCAAGGACATAGACCAAAAAGCTGGTGGGACAAAGAAGTGAAGCAAGCGATACAAAAACGTCAGGAAGCCTCTAGAGAACACAGGTATTCCAAGCGTAGTGGGGAGTCAGAAACGGAAGTAAAAAGAAGATGGGACACTTTTATAACATGTCGCCGAGAGGCATCCAGTTTAATCAATGCGAAAATTCAGAGAAAGGGTGTAGAATGGATGAGTAATGTAAGCAAGAAAGATAGAAACGCAGCCAAGAAGTTTTGGGAGCACTTGAACTCACTCGGTGAAACGACGCAAGCTAGACAGAGGTTCATACTCTCGGATCAGGGAGATCAATTAGAGGGAGATGATGCGATACGATATATAGGAGCAGTGATGGAGGAGAAATTTCGGGAACAGGTACATGTGGAAGATAGGAGAACCGAAGGAAGTAACAGTCCAGCTTGTGACATCGCGGATTTTGGACAAAGAGAATGGGAAAAGGCGGAACGAAGAGTCCCTAGTGGCACGTCAACAGGCACAGATGGTATCCCAATCAAGCTGGTGAAGAATTTGGGTCCTAAATCTAAGGCAAAACTAAGGGAGGTAGTGAGCACTATGATAACAAAAGGAAATATTCCAGATGAATGGAGGCTTAGTAGGATGAGTATGATATATAAGGGAAAGGGAGATAAGTCTGATATTAGGAATTATCGTCCCATAACCGTGACACCAGTTATTTACAGGTTGGTAATGCAGATTATAAAGAACAGACTGGAGGAATGGGTAGATTGTGAGGGCATACTGGGCGAGTTACAGAACGGGTTTCGGAAACAAAGAAGGTTGGAGGACAATATATTTTCTCTAACACAGTGTATAGAAATAGCGCAAAAAGAAAACAGACAGCTCTGGCTGGCGTTTCTGGATATCAAGGGTGCCTATGACAATGTGAACCAAAGGAATCTGTGGGACATAGTGGAGAGCTTAAACCTAGATGAAGGACTAACAGCAATATTGAGGAACATTTACAAAGATAATAAGGTGATTATAACATGGGAAGGAAAGGCAACGGGGGAAATAGAGATAGGACGAGGCCTTAGGCAGGGGTGCCCGTTATCGCCTTTGCTGTTTATGTTGTATCTGAGAGGATTGGAGGATAGACTAGAGAAGAGTGGGCTTGGATTCGACCTTTCGTACAGTAAGCTAGGCCAAAAATTCAGCAATCCTTACCGGGATTGATGTATGCAGATGATATCGTACTAATGGCTAACAACAGGATAGATTTACAGGAATTAATGAGCATCTGTGGTAGGGAAGGGGAGGAATTAGGTTTAGAATTCAGTAGTGAAAAATCAGCAGTCATGATTTTTAACGATGATGAAGTTGAGAGGCTGAAGATACAGAATATTACAGTGGAGAGAGCTAGTAAATACAAGTATCTAGGAGTATGGATATGTGATGGTGCAGCATATCTCAGTGAGCATGAAAAGTATATAATAGGTAAGGGCAACAGAAATGCAGCTGTAATGAAAAATAGAGCACTTTGGAATTACAACAGGTATGAGGTGGTGAGAGAGATTTGGAAAGGGGTCATGGTGCCTGGTTTAACTTTTGGAAACGCAGTGCTATGCATGAAATCCGAAGTGCATGCAAGACTAGAAATAAAACAGCGCGGAGTAGGTAGGCTGGCTTTGGGGGCACATTGCAAAACGCCAAACCAGGGAGTGCAAGGAGACATGGGATGGGCGTCATTTGAGGGCAGGGAAGCTGCGAGCAAGATAGAATTTGAGGATCGGTTGAGGCAAATGGATGGGGAGCAATGGGCACGAAAGGTTTTTAGCTTTTTATACATGAGGAGTATAGACACAAAGTGGAGACAGCGCACTAGGAAATTAAGAGGAAAGTTTTTAGGCTATAGTGGGGTTACGGAAGAGCAGGTCTCCGTTAAGAAGAAAGTTAAGGCCACAGAAAGAGATCGGTGGCTAGAGGGAATGCAGACAAAGAGGGCTCTGGAAAGCTATAGATTAAACAAAACAGTTATTGCCAAAGAAAGCATTTATGATAATTCTAGGGAAGCTCATTGTTGTTTGAGGCAAGGACAGGTGTTTTGCGAACCAGAACATACAGAGCGAAGTACCAGGAAATGGATACAGTGTGCGCTGCTTGTGGAGAGGTGGACGAGACGGCTGAGCACTTGATACTCTACTGTAAAGGGCTTCACCCTATGCCTACCGAAGACAACATAGATTTAATAAAGTCATTGGGTTTTAGAGACAGCGAAGGAAAAGTGGATTACAAGACAGTAGAGATTACCAAGCAAAGATTAAGTGAATGGTGGCAGAAAGCACGAGAAAACTAGGTATTTTCTTATTAACTGATGGCAAGGGGGTTTTATAGCCTCACTTTCTGTTCAGTGTGGAGTGTATATAGTTTTCACATTTAAATATTCTAAGCTTAAATGGTAAGACAAATTGGCTAGGTGGCGTAAGCTACCGCCCGATCCAAAGGGCTCAGCCGTATTCATCCATCCATCCATCCAAACATTTGCGTCATTGAGGGCAGGGAAGCTGCGAGCAAGATAGAATTTGAGGATCGGTTGAGGCAAATGGATGGGGAGCAATGGGCACGAAAGGTTTTCAGCTTTTTATACATGAGGAGTATAGACACAAAGTGGAGACAGCGCACTAGGAAATTAAGAGGAAAGCTTTTAGGCTATAGTGGGTTTACGGAAGAGCTGGGCCGGCTTGCTAGAACCAGCGTCTCAGCTGAGACTGGGTGAAAGAAAGCACTGCCAAAGCCAGCGCACGAGCTGAGCGGACTCATGCTGCGTCTCAAGACGCTCGCGCGCCCCAGCCTTTTCAGTGCTTTCTTTCACCCAGTCTCAGCTGAGACGCTGTTTTAGCAAGTCGGCCCAGGTCTCCGTTAAGAAGGAAGTTAAGGCCACAGAAAGAGATCGGTGGCTAGAGGGAATGTAGAGAAAGAGGGCTCTGGAAAGCTATAGATTAAACAAAACAGTTATTGCCAAAGAAAGCATTTATGATAATTCTAGGGGAAGCTCATTGTTGTTTGAGGCAAGGACAGGTGTTTTGCGAACCAGAACATACAGAGCGAAGTACCAGGAAATGGATACAGTGTGCGCTGCTTGTGGAGAGGTGGACGAAACGGCTGAGCACTTCATACTCTACTGTAAAGGGCTTCACCCTATGCCTACCGAAGACAACGTAGATTTAATAAAGTCATTGGGTTTTAGAGACAGCGAAGGAAAAGTGGATTACAAGACAGTAGAGATTACCAAGCAAAGATTAAGTGAATGGTGGCAGAAAGCACGAGAAAACTAGGTATTTTCTTATTAACTGATGGCAAGGGGGTTTTATAGCCTCACTTTCTGTTCAGTGCGGAGTGTATATAGTTTTCACATTTAAATATTCTAAGCTTAAATGGTAAGACAAATTGGCTAGGTGGCGTAAGCTACCGCCCGATCCAAAGGGCTCAGCCATATTCATCCAACATGAGTTGGTGTATAGACCTTTTCTGCAAGTGCGCCGCCATCTTGAATTGACGTCACTTCCAGTATGGGCGAAAACATTGTTTTGCCTTTGCCACGCCAATAGAAGGCATTTAGGATATAAGCGTAACCGTCACACTTTCTCGTTTTGCCTCCCCTTTATTTTTTTACTATTTGCAGGTTGAAACGTTGGATTATTTTTTCGTCGCCCATACCGGATACGCCTATTAGGTGGCTGGGGACGAGGGTACACAGAAGTACGTCGATGCAGAAAGGGAAAAACACTCTCGAACCAGAGCGCTGCGCCAACGCTCCGCTTACCCTTTCCCTCGAAAGCTCGTCTGCTTCACGGAGTGGACTGTTAGAAAGCACGTGCGCAGTGTACGGAGGCAAGTTGTTTCGACAATGTTAGGCGCCGCTTTGATATTATAGCGTGTTTTCGCGCGTGACATGGCCTATGCAAGAAAAGAATCGACCGGGCAGCACTGTGCTGTAATTGGTTGTACAAATAACAAAAAAAAACGTAAAATAAACGCCGATTCAGTGTGCGAGACCCACGCTGTCAA
This sequence comes from Ixodes ricinus, assembly GCA_037355805.1. Taxonomy (NCBI): domain Eukaryota; kingdom Metazoa; phylum Arthropoda; class Arachnida; order Ixodida; family Ixodidae; genus Ixodes; species Ixodes ricinus. The sequence goes on along the minus strand of JAZHYW010015890.1, from coordinate 27,479 downwards.
ACAGGATGAATGTGGGTGCGGCATGTTTATAGCTGCACCGGTTTTCAGCTGCTGCGAAGCTACGACTTAGGGGCTAGCGCATGTCAACAGGTAAGACTCCGTGCCGCCGTAGAGCAGTCGTCGGGTGCTCGACCATGTCTTGACGGCTGCGCTCGAGATCCCGTGCCGTTCCTACGAGGCACGTGCAGACACATGCGTCTGACTGCGTTGCGTCGTGAACCGGCGAGTCACAAAAAATTGAACATAAAAAGATGAAAAACAATTCATGAAAACAGAAAAACGAAGAATAAACAGCAGAGATGTCCTGGTCTGCAGTCGTAACGCAGTCAAACGCAGTCAAAAGCAATGAAAACCACGCATTCCCCTACTGCCATGAATGAAAAGGACCGAAAAGCTGGGCATGCAGCGCCTCAGCGTCTACGTAGACAGCAAGCGTGACTCCGGAGACCACGGGCGCGAGAAGTCTGCTTTGCACAGCGTCGAAAACGCCAGGCGACGCCTGTTGTAGTTGAAGATGCGCCGCCGAAATTAAGCGGTCGGGTAAGCGTCAACGCCGACATGCTGGTTAGCTTAATATATCTATTGACCATAAATACAGTTATGCATCATGCACCACACCGCAGCTTCGTCCGCAATCAACATCAGTGATCACTACGCTGGAGATGCGGTCATTCTTTGCAATGCTCCGAAGCTAAGATGCCGGTGGTTGCAATTATAAACGCGAAAAGCCACTTCATGCACAACTCGAAGAAGCAAAGTACGTGTTGGCTCCGACGATTTCTGGGAATTTCTTGGACGGTCGGCGAACTGCGGAGAACGACGGGCACGGGGCTCCGCGTTGGACGATGTCTACACATATATATATATAGACTCAATATATATAGTATACTATAATATATATATATATATATATATATATATATATATATATATATATATATATATATATAACACAGCCTCGTGTAGTACACGCCGCGACAAAGTTTGCGGACAAATAATTCTCACGCGAGGCGATTACAGGGAGGCAAATCAATGTGCCAATATTGTACAGTGGATTCCAAATCAGAAAAAAAAAACGGATCTGTCGCACTTGCTATCTGTACTCGGTATTTATATATCGATCCACATTTAAATTTGAGGTTTCTACTGTTTCAATTAAAGCAGACGTGGCAGCGCAGGTCTGAGCCGCTAACCGCGCAGTTAGTTTAGATGTTCCCGGCGCCCCCAAGCTGCGACAACTCGAGTTCAGCGCAAATTCACATGCCGTAATTCGTGCCATCCTGACTTCGTTCAATCGTCAATTTCACTAGCGATCCTCAATTTCACTAGCGATCCCCAATTTCGCAAGCGATCGAAACGCCGAGTTCGGTTTGGGAGCGACGACTGCCCCAGAACCGCGCCAAAAATTACCGACAAAAAGACGCCAGGAAAGCAGGATGCACTTTTTCCGATGCCTGGCATACCGATTAGGATAGTGTTTTCCTCCATGGACGAAGACGATGAGCCCAGGGCGCCGAATACGGCAGCCATGCCGGCAGAGGCAGCTGTGATCGGTGTGACCCGGTGAGCAGGGTAAGGGCTCATTCACACTGGAAGCGGATCCGCGTTCGCAAAGCGGTTGCGAACGCGGTTGTATAAGGATTCAGTACAATTGCACGCGCATTTGATGACATCAAATGCGCGTGCAATTGTACTGGATCTTTATACAACCGCGTTCGCAACCGCTTCGCGAACGCGGATCCGCTTCCAGTGTGAATGGGGGGTAACAGTCCAGTAATGGCCGTCGGTCATTCGGGCGGGTTCAGATTCTCCCAAATGCCCGGATGAGGGTAGGCGGCGCTACACTCGTTAAAAGGGCGCCGCCCAGGAAGCCCAACTTGGAACGGTGTCGGTGACAGGTCAAGAAGAAAGTGGAAGCTCCTCCCACCCCTTTCCACTTTAGTAGAGCGAACGCTGGACAGGAGGCGACCTCCTCTCCACCCTTCGCTCCGCTGAAGTGGAAAAGCTTCCACTTCCTTCTTGACTTGTCACTCTGTCATCGAAGCTATCTGTGTTGTCATGTTGCCGGCCCGAAATTCGCTCAGCCACCGATCAGGGCAACACACGTCGTCCAACGCAAGTTGTTGCTGTTTTTGTTGCCGAAAGCTGTCATACCGAGGCAACATTTTCACTGTCGTCCATGTTGTGCTGCTGTTGCCGCGATGTAACAGGTTTGTCGGACAACACGGGGAGCGAGCAACAAGTTGCCCCACTGTTGGACAACGTGTTGTGTTGCTGTTGCCGTCGCGTTGCCTCAGTGTGACAGGGCCTTTAAGAAAATGAACTTGCTTGCATCAATAACAACTCGTTGCTAAGACGGTAAATCTACTCGTGTTGGCTTCTCTTCCGCGCTCTGGCGCGGCCTCCGTGGCCTTCCCTGTCAACCATGCGGAAAGGTCTCTGAGCTGCCTTCCTAAGAGGAGTTGCTTTAGACCGCCATCAGCTGTGAATATCTGCTTCTCTCCAGAAAGCTGGTGTAACAACTTTCTAATCTAGCGGCTAGATGCCTTCGATTTCGCATAGGTCGCCAATAAAGTTGAGCTTTTATTCGAAGAGGCGAACAGCGCGTCACATTTTTTGATTAGGTCGTATTTTCCTCACTTTTCTGAAATTCCTCGCTACCGCTTGCAATTCCGGAATGGAATCTACTGACAGACTTAGAAACTAACACGACTAAATTGTATAAAATGCTCGGTACCTATATTATTCGTAGTATGGAGACTTCGAATTGCATTAACAACTGTAACGTTATCACAATTTGTTTTTCTTTTTTTTTTACTCACACTCTCGGGTAATAATTACAAACGTGTATTCAGGTATATAAATAAAAATAAATAATGAATAAATAAATACAGTATTTTTATAGACCGCTCCTGGCGCATAGTCCGAACAATATATGTTTATTTGTGGTTTAGCACGATTGCGCTACTTGCAGGATTCCCGTCGCTAAAGCCCCGTGTTAGTAGCCCTGCAAGGACGCGGTCTTTTGAGCCCCTTCAAAAACGCACAGAATAGATGAAGAACAGGCACCGATCGCGAGTTTGTTCGGTTTAGGTGACCTTCGTACTCCGGGATTTTCTTTTGTGCCGGACCAGCGTTCGGCCCTCGCCCCGCTCTTCCCATCTCGGGAGGAAAGGGCTTCAAGGTCCGGCCACGACCTCCTCTCCGACACCCCGGCTGACCGATGCAGGGTCACGTAATTCCCCTGGCTTCTTGGGAACGAGGGGAGGGGGTCGAGAGATAAGAAAAGAAAGGATGAGGTCATCCCTCTCGCAAGTGAAGACATTCGTCATTCCCGCAGTGACCGGGTTTCAACGATCATCTCGTCTCGAAACGGCCTTTTGGAGTTTTGACGTCTGCGAACCCCGTCTGCCTACAGCAGAGGATGGAGATGTTCAGCCCAAAGGTAAGCGATTTTCAAGTTTGACATCCGGCATCCTATGGAATCCTCATCGAAGCATTGTTACCGCTCCAATCCTATCACCGATCAAACCAACCCCGCACAATAAATGCGCCGCCATCTTTTTTTCTTCTTCCGTGATTAGTTCATACAGTGATCGTCAACTCCCCAGACAACGGACGCCGTGACGACGCACATTTTGGCGCTGCTCGATTCCTATCGGCTCGTATACAGTCTACACTTTGTAATATCGTAGCGTGTTTGGTTAGATAGCAGGAATTTAGGATTCTCCGATGGGCGTCTGCTGACTCCGCTGTTTCGAGAAATTTAACCGGTGCAGTGCCGCTGCCTCAAGTCTTCCACGTGCTTCGTGCAGTGGTGGTAGTACGTACGACTGCACGCCGGTACGTCGCTCCTCCAGATCGAGACGGGCAGGGCTGAGCGTCGAAACGATACCTCCCCAATACATCGTCGCGTAAAAGCTTAGGTTAGCTCTTTTGTTCTCTTTATCAGCCTGCGTTTTTCATTGGATTTTGTTTATTCTTGGTGGTTACGTTAGATCGCATCACCGACTGAAATACGTGCGAATTTAAGCCGTGGGACGCGGCTCTAAAATGCCGGATCGGAGCAGGGGCGTTCTTTGGCGCGATCGAAACGCCATTGCCGTACAAAAGTACGTGTTGACGACATCTGACTACGCAAAAACTCTTCCTTTTAAACACTCACGTGTATTTTATGCTTCAACAAAGTTGCCCCCCCCCCCCCCGGGCACATTTTTTAATGAAAAAAAAAACAGTTAAAGTGCAGGCGAGCTGGTGTAAGTTATACATGATAATTGATCCGGTGACCGTCACCCCCCCCCCCCCCGTTGTCTGTCCCTTTTTCTTCCTACTTCACGAGTTTCCGTTTTTCAAACCACAGTCTCAGGTTTTCAATCATCATGTATAACGGTTTTTTTTTTTAATTCACTGCTTTGAGTGTTTCTTGACGGCACTCTACGCCCGCATTCCTGTGCCGTCCTAGCGAGTAAATGTCGTCCTTTAGTGAAGAATGTCTTGCTTTTGGCCCTTTGAGGCTGAAATTAGTATGCCTACTTTCGCTGTACTCTAGGCACAGCGTTTTTAACAATCGACATCTTGTAAACCCTGAGATGGGGAGCTTCGTCCATATTTTTTTTATTTCGCTCTCACGCATCTCAGGGTTTGCAAGATGTCGAGCAGCTCACCTGCACTCTATCAGTGCTTACAATGCGTTTTTAATTACGTCCAGTAAGAAAGCTTGCATAAACGCGCACCGATTTTGATGTGGGCTGCGCAGGACCGTCCCACCGCATTATTATCCGTCAAGATGTAGGTGATGTCTGCTTGCTTTTGTTTATATTATGGCAAGCTGACCCGTAATTTTGTTTATTTATATTATAGCAAGCCACCAGCTCACGCCGCTTCGCGGCAACAGTCTGCGGCGGCTCATTACAGAAAAAGCTACCCTGAACTGTCTATGAGACGAACTATCGATTAAACGGCCTGTCGACGAAACGCCTTGCGATGAACTGATTGCCTGCGAGATGGCATCTCGGGGATGCCTTGTACGACAAGCCCTACTCAACCCCTCGCAGATTAACCGAGACCTTTTTCTGGGTGTCAAGAGACTCTCGACACCCTGCAGTTATTTCGCACGGCCCCTCACGGTCCCTACCTGAAAAAAAGAGATATCATGTTGTACTGGCCTGTAACAAAATGGGCCACGCATAAACGGGCACCGACGCTTCCAGCCTGCCACAGGTCACCTCGTTCCGTCACTCGCTTAAAGGGGTCATGAGACGATATCGGGTTACAATGTTCATGATTTCGCAGAGGCGCACTGGTCCCGCACATACCGCCACCGATTCAGAAGCTTGTTCGTAGCGGTTCAGCATGTCAAAGACGTGCTGGGCGAGGGAGGTGAGATAAGGTCCAGGACATCTATTTGGGTGTAAATGAAACGTTTTGTCCCTCTCTCTCTTTCTCCCTCGCAGCAGTACGGGGCCGAAGCACTGTGGAAGCTACGTCATCTTTGACAATGTGGCACAAAACTGTTGACGCCGAGTATAATTTATAGAGCGTCACCATTTATTAAGAAGTAGTAAATCGTTTCGATAGACTCCAATAACGATACGCGATATTTCGCCGACGCCTTCGCGCGTGCATCGTATCGTTACCGGGTACCGTTATCGGAGGTATCGAAACGATCTACTAAAACTCTGGTATTTCAGTAGTCTCTCGTAGGTCGTTGTGTTGAAGGACGGCGGAAACGATCTTTGAAAGCTTCCAAATAATAGCGCCTCTTTTTAACCCAGTGCGCGCGCCTTTCGCCCTATGGATCGGCAGGAGAAGAATAAAGCCGCGATCACGCCGCTAATACCTTATACAAAAGACAGCCTGCACACACTGTATGAAGCCTGTTTCTTTCTTTAGGAACGTTGGTCATAAATAAAAAAATAAAAAATACCTGCAGAATTATTCAAAGCATACTATCATATATATATATGAATTAAACATGTTTCCAGCATGCTTCAGGCGCGTTCGCGGATAATTCGGTCATTGTGTCTGAAGCGAACGCCGCGTCTTTTGTATGGTGTATCTACGAGCAGCTTCCGCGACGTATGCCACGATGCAGTTAGGCAACCTCCGCTGGTTATCGCCACCTACTTCGCTGTCTTTAAACCCCAGTGCCTCTACTAATTAGTCATCTTCGGTAGCTGCAGGATGAAGCCCTTCACGCCGATCCTCTGTCGGCGACGACACAAAGAAGCGGACAACTCCGCGTGAATGACGTCCTGTATCAAGTTCGCACGGAGGTACCTTCCAACGACCTTGCACAGCCGCAGTACGCAACGTCAAGTAACCTTGCGGGGAGCAACGCTGCGACAGAAGTTCAGCGGATCATCTTCAACGCCCTGCAGACTCCAGTAACTGCTGCAACGCGCCAGCACGTCGACACCCTAAACCAGAGTGGCATCGCGTTCGGCCAGCTTCGAGCCCTTCCCGCCGTCCCCCTTCCAGCACCTCCGCGGAGGATTCCCTGCAAGTTCTGCAACTACATTTGCTCCAGCGAAGGGCAGTGGCGTGAGCACGTCGAGATCCATGGCTGGGTTACCTGTGATATCTGTGGGAAGCCGTGCAGGGCCGAGGCTCTGGCAGCTCATCGTAAGACCCACGCACCGGTCAAGCGCCGTGTGGCCAAGTGGCTGCTGTGCCCCGTGTGCTCAAGGGTCTTCGTCAGGGAGGACACTTTCACTTACCACTTGAGAGCGCACATAAATCAGAGTCGGGCAGCGGATGTGAACGCTGTAGTTGCGATGCCCACCTCATTCCCCGTGGGCCTGGCGGCCCGTTCCTCGTCGACTTTCTCGGTGGCGCGTCCTCTGTCCGCCGGCTTGCCATCGCCCTTCCAGGTGGGTCGTCCTGCTGCCTCCGGGTTCCCGTCGCTGGCAGAGTCCCCGCTCTGCCTGGACGACCTCGACTTTTCCTACGCTCTACAGTTCCCATCGGAGGAGGATAAAGAGATCTTCGAACAGCTCTGGAAGATGATGATAAACGACATCATGGTCGCCCATTTTGGAGAGTGGTGTCTGTTCCAGAACATTTGAGCTCCCAGGATCGTGCCCGTGGGTGTTCACTCTCGCTGTGTCGGTGATGATTTACACTGTTACCGTACGCGGGGAGGCAAATCTGTACCCGTACGAGTCCCTGTGCTTTTCCATTTGTCTCCTTTGACAAGCTGCCTTGTCGTGAAATAGCTATAGGCATATACAGCGAATAAACTGTTTCCTCAGCGCTGATCGCGCATTGTCTTTTATTATTGACGAAAGCAGATGGCCTGAATAGGAATCTATCTGCGAAAGGTGTTTTGCTATCTATACCGAAAGTGTTTATTATGCGGTGTGGACTGTGACTGCAGAAGAAACAGGCAGTCAGGGATGTTGACACAACACACGACTCGTAAATCATCGAAGACACGTCAACTTAAAATACGGTATGTATAATTAGGCAGTCTATTCTTCCGGCATCCGGGAGAATATCCCGAAATTCTACCGGCAGTCGCCTCCCATTGGCTGTCTGGAATCATGTATCAACTGCCGGTAGAGTTCTGACTGTCTTATTCTCCCGGCATTTTGTGGAAACAAATTTCATGGACACCTTTCCACTGGTACACGCTTTATGGACACACGTTTTGTCGACACTAACGTTTCATTGCCACTCGTTACGCGAATGGACCTTTTCCAGATATCTTTGGGCGCATGCGTCAACTCTGAGAGAGGGGAAGAAATGGAAAGGCGCCATTTTCGCCTGCTCCCTCGTCCGCTCAGTAGCTCAAACAATGCTGGTTCGGCGTAAAAAAAATTGCAGTCAATGGCAAAAACATTGAAAGCGTGCGAAATGGATTGAAGGCCTACGGTGACAGCACCCTGACGGAACGCCTGGGCAACCAGCCGTGAACTCTCCTTTTTGCAGTGCCCACTTCGTCGGAGGTTCGTAAACATACTGAATTCAAAAAGATAATGTTTCTAGCATACCCTTCCTTACTTTTTGATGGTGCAGGTGAGCCTTCGCAACATCAAGTCCGCCCTGAGTTCATCCCCACCGAGATTGTTTACAGGGCCCTGGGTACGGCGAGGCCCCGTGCGCTCGCGCGGTACAACAGGACGGCGAAGTGACGAAACGCCAGGCTGTCGTCTCGCAATAAGCTTGAATAACTAAGACGCTCAAGGAGAGCGAAATCGGCTTTTAGCAGTAACCGGGCATCATGCACGGAGCGCGCAAACTCCGCACAAGGTTGCTAGTTGGGTCGGGATCGAAACTGGTCAGCCATTTTTTTCCTTCCATTACACTCTGCCTTGAAAGTCGACCTTTTGTTCAGTTGCTTGCATTACGCGAAACCAGACTTCTGGCCGATGGTAGAAACCCATGCGGCGTTGGCACTCTATTCATCATTTGAAGGTATAAAGACGAACGAGGTCGTTCGTATCGTAGACAATGACTTTCTTTAATCCTCCAGGGTCGTCCTCAGACATCTAGGAGCAAAAATGCACGCGAAGCGACGACAGAAACACACGTGCAGAATGGCGAAAGACGGAACAACGCCACTAGAGAGCACACGTAAACACACAGCCCCCAAAAGTGTTTCGAAGTTATTCCCGCGAAGGCGCCCCACGATCGTGGCCAAACTCTGAAAAAGGCCCATTGCACAGGGACATTTCGTCGCGGGTGTATCACTGGGGCGCGTGTTAACCTACCCGGCCCACCTGTTGACGCCGCTTCGCAGCGACAGTCTGCGGCGGCTCATTACAGATATAAGCATAGCTTCCTGACAAAGCCTGGCAGATCGCCACGAGAAGCGGCCGCCGAAACGGAAAAGGTGGAGCGGCAGACAACGGATGAGAGGGGAGCCACGTGACTGGTGCCTCGCTGCAGGCGAGACGCCGAAACACACTCCTCCCGAGCGAACAAGTGTGTTCCGGGGTCCTCGCTGCTGCAAAAGCTGTGCGCTGACGTCCAGGTTACAGCACTGCACGGGCCCGGGCCCAGCCCGCAAAGCCCGAGCCCGGCCCTGAAACCAAACTCAGGCTGAAAAAAAAAATTTCGGGCCGTGACTGGGCAGTCGTGTCCCGCAAATTCTAGATTGCTGATAACAAAAAATGCGCTGATTGATCTTCTAGGTTCAATGAAAACAAACAAGTGAAATGCAAAATCACTAAGGCGCCGTTAAAAAAAAGAAAAGAAAAAGACGTCTTGCACTTTGAAAGTTTTCACGTGGATAAAAGGAAACGTATATAATTCCACCAGCATAGTGGGAAAGTGCGGTCAAGGAAACGAGCTCACTCCAGTCGCAGGGTACATCATAGTGTATTTTTCTTCTGCTTTTCAAACTAAACAAAAACAAAAAGAAAAAACAGAAAAAAAAACGTGAGCTTGATTTTGCACTTTGTGCAGGGAGCCTTATACTATGCCACAAAAGATAAGCAAACTATAGATATTTTTATGATTTACAGCCTTTTGAAGATGCACTTGTGTGATTGTGATTGTTTCTTAAAAAAAAAACAATTAGAGAGGAAAGTTCTCTGAAACGAATTCAACAACGAAAAGTCCAATATCTCTTCAAGAAATCCATAAATAAAATATTCGGCCTTTTTTTTTTTAAATTACTTATGAACTGCATATTTCGCCCATATTCTCGAAAATACACCGTCCAAGTCGAGATATTTATCGTGTCGAAAATTCTCGGTCCAAGTTAAACAGAAATTTAAATCATATATGCTCGCTTTATGCCTATACAGTTTTTAATTTAAAGCCTGCAAACTTTTTCGAGTTCATGTATATAATCTGTTGGGCTCAAGCCAAACTCAGGCTTAAATTTAAAAAACCAAGCCAAACTCAGGCTGTGTCTCTTCCGGGCCGGGTTGGGCCGGGCCTAGAAATTAAATATTCTGTCGGGCTCGGGCCGTGCCTCTACCGGGCCGAGCCGGCTCGTGCAGTGCTGTAGTCCAGGTTCCCCAAGAAATGGCTCTTTGATGCTCTATATGCTACCAGATCCTCGCGCTCCAGATCTGCGACCGGGCACTCTATGACTCCGTCGTCGGACTGTCAGGCTTTGTGAGTATAGAGGAGGCTATGATATAAGCTAACCTGAGGCGTCGATGATACGATCTGTTGATGAAACGCCGTTCGATGAACTGATTGCCCCCGCCAATGGGAGGCGACTGCCGGCAGAATTTCTGGGAATCTCGGCTGCCTGGAGAATGGACAATACCGCTTATAATCAAGATCTACAGAAAACCACCGTCGTAAAGAAGTGTCCGCAACGTGGCGTCATTAGTTTTATTTGACCACCGTCTCCTAAATTTGACGGGCGACGTCTTGCCCGTCAAATGAAGCTGATTCTATTGACTTACTGCATCTCATGGTTTGATGGACATTCTGTTCATGTCGCCGCTGCAGCGAGGCACCTCCCATGCGGCTCGCTGGCGTAACTGATCTCGAGACCATGGCCTTCTCATCAGATGTCGCGACGCGAGTCTTGGTGCATAAATAAATGCACCGAGACCTTCCCACCCAAAAACAGATTATATAGGTGTGACCGAGTCACTGCCGTAAATTTATTTTTGTGGAACACTGTCACTCATTGTATCAGAAACGTACACTACAACTGAACCCTTTGTCGTCCCGCCCTTGCGGCGGCGCTGCTGTCGTCACTGCGCATGCGCACGCTTCATCTCCCGTGAATCTATCTTCTGCCCACTCGCGGTGCCCACACCACGTGTGAACAAACGCTGGATTGTTTGTAAACAGCGTGTACATGTTTCCAAAAGTTCGTTTGACTTTAGGAGGGGGATTTGCGAGAGCTCTTTTTGCCAATGCCAATGTAACGCGTCAACTACCCTAGCTGTTGCAAGCCGTCGAAGACTACGTTGCAATTGTCGTAGATTGCCGTTAGTGAGCGAGCAGAGGCAACGCTTACACGACGAAATACGTGGCGGCATGTCATCTGAGAAGCAGATCTGACCCGGCGTTAGCTGTACATATATAGTGTTCACGTGACGTCCCTATTCCCGCTGGCCGGCCGCCTTTACCAGGTACTGAGAAGCAGACGTGGACACCTCCGCCGCTCGTGTGCTTGTGGAATACGACATCGCTACGGTGTGAGTATCGTGCGTATGTTACAGCATTTCCATGCATCATGCATGACTACAACACGACGTTTTCTTCCGAAACGCAGGATCACCTAACCGAACCTTTTAACTCAAAGGATTCATGAAATACATTATGCACACCGGCGTGTTCACCGCGTTCTTAGCCCAGACCAGGGTGTAAGATAGACGGGTGGGGAAACGAGAGCCAAATGAGTGACCGGATTGTGTCCCCCTCGGTTTTCTCTTTTTCTGTGGCGCCATCTATGTGGAGCACCGCGAACTCTCATTCCGGGTGGGCGACCGGTGGCGACCGGCTAAACTGACGGAGATGGTTTCTCGTGGATTTTCCATGGAGGACTGTCGTGCTCTCGGTTTACTTTGTGCACTCTCCCATAGAGTTCCATGCAAATACGATTCCGATTTTTTCTTCTCGCCACAGCGCCATCTGTCGCAAATCGGGGGTACCCGCAAGCAGACGAGTACACAATCCGGTCACGGCGCTGCGGTAGGCTTCTATGGGCCATTCCCCCCCCCCCCCCCTGTCTATCTTACACCCTGGCCCAGGTTTTGGGTGGGCATCCAGTCGGAGCTCATATCGTCCATGGGAGTCGAAGGTTCGCCTGTGACTGTAAAAGACGTGCCTGCACTTGCGGCAATAAAGGGCAACTCAGCTTCATTTTTGTTTTTTGATAAAACAATGCGGTCTTTTTCGGTATTACTTGGAAAGACAACACTTCAAATATTAAGACGTAGTTCTTTTCAAATGTTTCTTAAACGGTCCGGCAAACTTTGTAACGCGCCAAGTTGCCGAAATCGGCCGACTCTAGCGGGTCGAATTGAGGCGCAACCTACAGCGCAGTCTAGGCTACGGCGTTGGTGTACCCAACATTAGGGAGTTTTCGTAGACCGCGTTCTTCCCTCCGCTAAGCTTTCCGCAATGAAGAAGCCGCTACCGCGCCTGCGCGCCGATGGCCTTGGCTGTAGAAACCCGGATCTCGTAGCGGGTTGCGGAGAGCGCTGCTGGACAGCGGAAACGATCTACGAAAACTCCCTATTAAGCTTAACGTCATCACTATTGTCCCCTTTTGTGTTTTTACTTTTCCACGCAAGTGTAACGGGTGACGTCAAATAACATTTCCTCTCAGCACTCAGTGATGCCCACGCGATTGACGCGCCTGCGCAGCGCGCTTCTTGGGAGCCGCTACCGCCGTCTCCCTCGTCACAACCGCCGTCCTGGTCTCACCGTTTGTGATTATTGTCTCGGAGGTTTTTCACACTGCGTGCGCAGACTGATGCCGCAGTTGCGCAGACGTCGTCGATTGTCGTAGGCACCAAAACGTGGAGAAGAGTGCGGTGCAGACGACACTTGCGTCTGGCACACGCCCGCCCCGCTGGTGGCCCGCCGGCCCGATCCGATCCCGCCCGTCGTTACGTAGAGGATCATGCGACATCCCGAACCCCGTGATGGCCGCGTTTTTGCAGAGCAATTTTTGGGACGTCGTAAGGGGATGGGCGTGGTTTAGTAACTGTCACGTGACCTGTGATGTGATTTATGATGCTAAAGCTTTTTTTTTTTGTCAAATATTGTAGTCGCTATTTTTGCTGTACCTTTCCGTGCAATTAAAGACTACGCAGCCTTGTGGAATGCTGAAATGCCAGAAATCCCATGCAAAACTCGCCATCTTCTGCCAACACCACCCGGCTCCGGCTACAGGGGCCTTAGCTCCGGCTAGAGCTCCTCGCTCCCCCGAAGGGGAGCAGAGTTGCGCATTTGTTTTCCTCGCGCCGCCACGCCGCTATTCGCCGAGATCCATCACGTGAGGAGCAACGCATCCGGCGCCGTGCAAGAAAGCCACCTTTACGGTCGCTCCGCCGACGTTGCTCGCGCCCCAGCGCATGTTCCCCTGCTTTCGCCTCCTCCTCCTCTTTTTGTTTTCCACGCGCGGCTGCGCGCGCGGCGCCGCTATTCGCCAAATTTAGTCACGTGAGGAGCAAAGCATCCAGGGCGTGCAGGAAAGCCGGCGCTACGGCCACCCGCCAAGGCTGAATCAAGTAGGTCGATGCAAAAAGGTAAAAACACTCTCGAACCAGAGCGCTGCGCCAACGCTCCGCTTACCCTTTCCCTCCAAAGCTCGTCTGCTTCACGGAGTGGACTGTTAGAAAGCACGTGCGCAGTGTACGGAGGCAAGTTATTTCGACAATGTTAGGGGCCGCTTTGATATTATAGCGTGTTTTCGCGCGTGACATGGCCTATGCAAGAAAAGAATCGACCAGGCAGCACTGTGCTGTAATTCGTTTTACAGATAACCAAAAAAAAACGTGAAATAAACGCCGATTCAGTGTGCGAGACCCACGCTGTCAAACAGGATGAATGTGGGTGCGGACCGAAAGGTAAACGGAGGGCGGCTTAGACATTGAAAAATGAACAGTTGCGTGACTCCTGGTCCACTGATTTAATAACTCTATTTTTCTTCAGGTGGTAATTGGCAGGCGACGCCTGGTGCGGAACGAAAATGCGCCGCCGAAATTGAAGCGTCGGGTATGCGTAATTCGATCGTTTCGGGGTTTCTGAAATTGTCAATTTACCATGAATACGTTAGTGCGAATGGCCGAACGCTTCAATTACTTGCAGAAAATGGAAAACAACAGCAACACCCGCGATGTCCACGCAGCATCGACGTCTTTTGGCAGCAAGCTGTCTTTACCTGGTGAACTCAAAACTGCAAAAAAAAAGAAAAAGAAAGGTTGGCATGACCAATGGTGCTGGGAAAGTTTGGAAATGGAAGGAAGACGGAAAAGGGGGGGGGGGAGTTTTGTTCTAACGCCGCTGTGCACAGCAAGACTGGGCAGAGAACTCAGACTTTGGCTTATTTGTTTTGTGGTAGACTCTCCAACACGATATATATATATATATATATATATATATATATATATATATATATATATATATATATATATATATATATATATATATATATATATATATATATATATATATATATATAACACAGCCTCGTGTAGTACACGCCGCGACACAGTTTGTGCACAAACAATTCTCACGCGAGGCGATTACAGAGAGGCACATCAATGTGCCAATATTGTGACAGTGGATTTCAACTCAGAAAAATAAAAACAGATCCGTCGCACTTGCTATCTGTACTCGGTATTTATGTATCGATTCATATTTAAATTTGAGGTTTCTACTATTTCAATTAAAGCAGACATGGCAGCGCAGGTCTGAGTCGCTAACCGCGCAGTTTGTTCAAATGTTCCCGGCGCCCCCAAGCTGCGACAACTCGAGTTCAGCGCAAATTCACATGCCGTAATTCGTGCCATCCTGGCTTCGTTCAATCCTCAATTTCACTAGCGATCCTCAATTTCACAAGCGATCCCCAATTTGGCTAGCGATCGAAACGCCGAATTTGGTTTGGGAGCGACGACTGCCTCATAACCGCGCCAAAAATTACCGACAAAAAGACGCCAAGAAAGCAGGACGCACTTTTCCCCATGCCTGACACACCAATTAGGATAGTGCTTTCCTCCATGGACGAAGACGATGAGCCGAGGGCGCCGAATACGGCAGCCGTGCCGGCAGAAGCAGCTGCGATCGGTGTGACCCGGTGAGCAGGGTAACAGTCCAGTAATGGCGGTCGGTCATTCGGGCGGGTTCAGATTCTCCCAAATGCCCGGATGAGGGTAGGCGGCGCTACACTCGTTAAAATGGCGCCGGGTTAGGAAGCCCAACTTGGAACGGTGTATATACAGGAACTCTAGCTCCGGCGAGATCACAGCTCTTCCGCAGCAAAGTGACGGCAAGCCCGCGTGTCGGTTTATATTTTTACAAGTCGCACTTTGACGTCACGCCGTGTGGTTTTTATGGCCGCCACTCGCGGCTGCAGGTCGGGAAATATTCTCATTTTCTCCTCGCAATTACGCGGCAGAATCGCAACATTTCGAAGGAAGGAGATGTGTTTTCTGTCCTTTGTGACAAGATAAACAATGTCAAAAGTAGAAGATGCAAATTCTTTCAACGTCAAAATCGTTCCACAGTTCCTTTAAGATATAGACCAGGGGTGGCCAAGCTGCGGCTCTTCGCGTGTTAAAGGGTGTCTCGCGGCTCCCTCCCTTCCCTCCCGGTCACACAAGCACTTACCATAAAAAGAGAAATGTAACACGTTTTAAATCGAAAGACGGGTTGCAGTTTGGTAGTCTTGTGCTACTGCTAACTTACGTACAGTTGGACTGCTTTTGACTCGGATAGATTGAAAGTAGTTCAAGTTTCGTGTATTGCTCTAAACAAAAGTTCACCCCCCCCCCCCCCCAGCGGCTCTTGGAAGTTTCGTGGTTTTGTTTCCGGCTCTTAGGCCGGGTCAACCTGCCACCTCTGATATAGACCAACTCATGTTTACAAACAAACCGGAGCGCCCCTAGCGGACGCCACCGGCGCAGTGCATGCGTGATGGAGTATGGGCAAGAAGCACGCCGTCGCCCATAAACAAACCATTAAAATGCGATGTTGTCGGCGTCGGTGTGAGCCCCCGTGCTCTTTTTCGCGTTGGAATCGTTGATTCTACGTCTTCCTGGCAATGTCTGACTACTTGAGTAGCCTCGGCAAAATTAACGAGGCTCGTTACACCGCAAAACTTCGCCTGAATGATGTGACATGCGGCGATTCCTTCCGCGTGGACGCCGCAGAATGGACGCTAAAGCCTGATGCTAAGAGCCCGCTCGCAATTTTCAGTCGCGACGTCGCTCGGGCTGCAAAAGCGTGAAGCGTAGCTGAAATGGTCGACGTCAATACTGAAAACTGCAAGCAGAATCGGACCAAGTGAATCAGGCATAACAAGTCGGTGATGGCCACTGGTAAGAATGATCAACATCTCCTTGTATCTACTCTTGACATCAAGCGTACTTACCCCAACCAGCCTTCAAGCTTAAACGTCTTTTGAGGCCTGCACTTATTTCTTATCGCAATTACCGGACCAAAGTTTGGTCTACAGGTCGGTGTCGTCTAAAAGAGCAGACGACAAGCAGAAACGTTCGAAAGAACGGACGACAGCTCGAAATTGGTTTGCTCTTTATGTTTATACAGCCTTGATGGGGAGATGCGCCTCAACGGGTAATCGGTCTCTTAGCTGTAGATGAGAAATTTAGCCAGTGCGGTACAACCGCTAACCTGGGGTTTTTAACGTGCATCACGCAGTAGTGATCACACGAACGCGTGCCGGTACGAAACTCATCCAGATCGAAACGGGCGGGGGCGGTGGGGAATCGAACCCAGGAGGTTCCCAGCGCAAGCTTTCGCTTCACGCTCCGAGCTGAGACGCGTTAGCCCACTCGGCCACTTCCTCCCCTTCGACAGCTCGAACGATCAGTCGGCCGTTTAAACTTGATGACGCACAGAGCGTAGTCCGCGGGTGGTCCGTACAACTTGGCGGTTTTCTCGCGTTCATGTTGGAATAAAACAAATAAATCTGACGACCACGAGCATCCGTGAATTCAACCCAAAGTGCTTCCCGCCCAAGCAATCGTGGTCCGACGGCGTCTGGTTTTTTTCTTTTTCACGTCACCTATCCACGTACTCAAACGAACCGAGCACATGAAAACTGGCCTTCAAACCTTTCCAAACTCTTTTGGTACAGCCCCAGTCGCGGCGTTTTGACGAGAAGGCATGTTTTTGTCTGGTTGCTTTCAAAACAACACAAGAATGCACGTCTTGTATGGTGACTTCCGCCCACAGCCCCAGACCGGAAGTGCGCCCTACGTGCCACCACCCCGCCGTGGCGTAACAGAGCTGAGTTCATGTATAAGTGGTATAGAATATACATAGCTCGAATGGTCTATGTGACGTTCAATTAGTTCCACACTTCTATGTGACACCGAATAAAACGTATATCGTTTAATTCTCAGGTGTGGTCCGTCACCATTCCTTCAAAATTACCAACCACATTATAAGAAAAATTGCTGCGAAGCTTTCGGTAATTTTATTCAACGCATCTTTCGGGAATTTCCATCCAGAGGCTCAACATTTGTCTCTTCTTTTTTATTTATTTTTGTTATTGTTGCGTTTTGGGTATTTCGAAGGCAAGCCTGATGGCTCTACACTCGAGCTTGTTGCTGCGCGCGATGTGTGTGCTCAAGGTGTGCCAATCGAGGATGCTGCAGTATAAGCCACAATGAACCCAAACTCTGTTTCGCTGTCACTGTAAAGTAAAGAAACTTCCATGAGTTAGGGTCCTGATTTTTAACTATCATGAGCCCCTTCCGGTCAGTTATTTCACCTAGTAGCAGCTGCTAAATGCGTGTCCGGCTCAGACCCCTTTCAAAAGACTGCCCTCTGTTGGCAGTTGCAAAAACCCTGCACAATGGCGGACTAAAGCCGCAACGTCACGACACACTTTATGCGTTTGGTTGGATTAGAAGACAGAAACACCCACACCAAAAGCTGATGAGTGCAGTGACTTTGCACTTTCGACGCTGTTGGATTGGCTCATCAGCTTCTAGCGTTACCGCGCTCCTACGTTCGATATCTTATGGAATGACTTGCACGTTCCGCCATTGTGCAGTGGTTCGAAGCTGCTAATAATCGGCACGCGATTTTCGAAAGGGGCATATAAGACTTTGTATTCCCCGAGGCCACGTTTACGAGTGTACACATGCTGTTCCCCACTTTGTCGCCTTAATGGAGCTTCACTGCGGTGCAAACCATGACTGACATTTACCAGCATTAGCAGCTTCGCTCGGCTTCTACAGCGCATTTCAATAAATCATGACCTACCCGAGCGAACAAAATGCCGAAATATGCAAAGCGTCGTCATAGCCAGGTTCAACGCCAGCGATGCTGCACAACGCAATGAGATGTGTTAGACATTGGCAGCCTTGATTCGCACGTGAGTCAAATAATTCCATCAATTAAAAAAAAAAAACTTTAACACTTGTCAATTTAAAAAAAAATAGCAAATTTTGTTTGGGTGTACACAACCTATGGGCCTTCATCTCCTCGGTAGATTTATGCGCACGTCTTGGGGTTCACAAACTTATTATAACGCCTATTATAACGGATGCGCACAAAACTAGAACAGTGACCTGTCTGCTTCATTTTTTCCACGCGCAGCGAAGGAATGGAATGACCTTCCCCACAGCATTACGTTTCCATATCTTCTCCTGTTTATTTCAAAGAGGAATTGAACTGAAGTCATTCTCACCGCTGCTGATCATAGTTGAAAGTGTCTTTACAATGTTTTGATTTTTGAATGATTTCAGTTTAACTCTTGTATACTTTCTTGTGCCATTTACCTCCCATTGCTCTTGCTTTTCTTTAGCCAATTTACAAACGCGAATGTTAAAACCTTCTGTAATACCCTCCTTGAGGCGGGTCTTGAAAGTCAATTGGAAATAAAACACTCTCAGAGAAAACGAAAAAAAAATCGTGACGTCATGGATGTATTATTTTTTTTCTGCAGACTAGTCATTTGAGAGAGCCGAAGCACCGTCAACTTACGGAGGCAGCTCAGGCGAATTACGATCGCTCGAAACATCATGTTTAGACGCAACAAAACGCAGTCTAAATTGTGATATTAAGCAATGCGAAACGTCGCGCTTGCATTGCTTAATGTCACAACTCAGACTGCGGTTTTTGTTCTAAACATATGTTTCGGCGTCGTAATTCTCTGAGCTGCCTCCGTAAGTTGCGGTGATTGGCTCTCGGAGTGTTCTGCGGGAAAGTAGACTCACGGGCTTTTTTAGAGTGTATACGAACCGGAGGCTGCGGTAGAGTCTTCGCGTACTGTACTCGTCTCCAGAGAGCAGCGGAGAAAAGCTCACCGGAGAATAGCTCACCGGAAAAAAGCTCAACGCAAAACCGGCAGACGCGAGAAACGCCCACCGTCCCTTGAGCGGATGCGGAGAAATTCTCACGGAATTTTTTTATTGTTTCTTAGCTTAGCGGATTGTACATCACAAGTGGCAATTAAGTCCCAATTAGAGTTCGCCACTTCATTAAAAATAATTGTCTTTTTTTGTAATATTCTTGAAGTTTATTGGGCATATTCGCAAATTCCTCAGAAATTATTAATCTATCATTCTGTCTATTAAAGACGAAGCAAGTATAAAATCATAATATTTGACACCCGTAAAAAAGACAACAAATAATTGACAGCTTGACAGTGCGCCGTCGGTAGCTCTCTGAGATTAAGAGGTTTGTTTTTTGCAAGCGAATATGAATAGCGGTGTGTGAATCGTTTCAGCTCCGAAGATTGTGTGGTGCCTGTTAGATGAGTGGGTGTTTTTGATGTAATCAGCGTCGGCTACGCTCTTTTCTTTCTGTGGTTTTCACTAATATAACTTTAGTTGCGAGAGCAGCTTCGTCCTGTCGTGTTTGTTATCTTCAATCCGTCTTCGTCGTTTGAGCAGTTTTCATCATGTATAAGTTCTAGGGCTCCGTGTTTTCGGATAAATCCGAAAAACTCCGAAAAACACCCGCCGTTAAAATTTTGGTCAATTCGGATTTATCCGATAAACTCCGAATGTTTATGTGCCAATGCCCCCCCCCCCCCCCTCACAAAAAAAAAAGACCTTTTTTTTGTTTTTACAATCTGATTAGCACGGAATCAATGGTCCTGGGAAAATGGTACCATAATTATCTTTCAAATCTCAAACCGTTGTCAAAAGGGGTCTTGCCGCTTGTCTCGTCGAGGTTGATTCAGGGCAACAGGTCATTGTACATTCGGGTCACAACAAAAGCCACCCTTTTGGTTTCCAGTTTGAGCCATGCGATTTGTGGATTTAGAGAAAGGAGAAGATATGTTTTTGTAACAGTGAAAGCTATGGACTATAGAGATTGTATTAAATATATTAAATAGAAAAAGGGACAGTTGAAACTCTCTGTTACATCCTTAACCACTCCACCTCGCGCGGCCGCGGGCTAGATTGATGGAATAGGATGGGATGACCACGAGCTTCGTAGCGACTGCCCCGGGAGTTTATTGATTTTAAGGTATCGACGTTTATCGAAGCAACAGTTGTGTGCGACGTTTGTCGTGGGCCAAATTAATATTGCCAATGGCAATGGCACGAACGTCAAATTCAACTGAAGAAAGTTTAATCGATACAAGCGCGATTTTTTTTTTCTGCATACGTTTACATCCGGTTAATATTTACATATTTATTTTCAATAGCAAACACTGCGAAATTAAACTCCGAATTTCGGGAGAATTGGGAATCAAACAAATATAAACTCCGATAAACTCCGAATCTTCGGCAAAAAATAAACTCCGAAAACACGGAGCCCTCTGTATAACGTTTACCAACTCGCCTAATTCGCTACCTCAGAGAAGACTAGTTCTTATATAGGTCACGAGTAACGACGGTGACAGTGTGTAGCTCTAAAGATTACGGGTGGTTCGCCGTAGAGGGGCACTATCACACAGAGGCACCGTGTGGAAAAAACAGAGCGAACGGCTAGAAAACGTGCATGTCAGTCGAAGAAGGAAGCCTCGATATCCTAGTGACCGTTCTATCTTGTCTTCAAAGGTTAACGAAAGCTTCAAAGGAAATTTCAGGCACTGTGTTGTGGCGCATGCACATTCGAATTTTCGGCATTTACAGTTTTGCTTTTTTTTTTAGGTTTAAGGCAGATATTATTAAGTTTTCGAACTTTTTTCTGTTTTTCAAGTTCATAAGGTTTTCAGTTAGGCGCGGGAGTTCCACAACTGAGGTAATCTAGTAATGTTGGTACAAGGTCAACTGATTGGGCTTCGTACTACTTGTGGAGCCTTCGCTAAGCTCGAACGTCACGTGAGCGATGGTTTCTTCCAGACTTGTACGTAGTCCAACTACTCTACTCAAGTTACTCAAGTTCACCTACTTTTATGGGTAGTTTAGTAACTTTCTATTACATTTTTATTTCGGAAAATAGTAGCTTACTTTAATTATTTTTCCGCGTAACTTTACTCAAATTACAAATTACTTTTGAATTTTAGTGGAAGGTTTGCTCATTAGCAAAAATTCCTGCACAAAAGGAGATAAGATATTTGAAGATCAGCTGATATTTGCAAGGGGTTGGGGGGGGGGAGCATGCTAAAATGTATGTGCGGGCTAGTTGGTTCATGAGCACCTTGGTCTAAAACAGCGCGACAAGACAAGGACAAAGCATGTGGCGTAAGTAAGGGAAAGGGGGGGGAGGTGATTTGGATGGTCCGAAACCCCCTACAATTTTCATGAGCGCCCCACTGCAACAACACTGCTAAGAGGCACGGGGAGCGGACACGTAGCGAGTGAGGTCGAGTAACTGCGAGCCGTGTGTCCCAAAGCTCAAGGAGACTTGACGCATTTGAAAAAAAAGGCATGTTCAAGCTTCTCCCTAACGTAGAAACTCCAAGGACGACGTCTAGAGGACGACGTCTAGGACGACCTCAAGGACGGCTTCTAGGACGACCTCGATGACGACGCCAATGACGACCTCAAAAACGACCGTGTACACACTGCATCCTCGCTCAAAGGAGGCAACGCCTCCTTTGGTGAGGATGCACTCGAAGGAGCAGCTCAAAGGAGGGAGCACCACATGAAACTCATGTGGTGCTCCCGTAGTTTGTGCTGTACTTGAAGAATCACGTGCTAAGGGGCAACTCAAAGGTGACCTATTTGCGTCGCCTTTCCTCCCAAGACTCAGAATATGCAGGTCTTCCAAGATTCGAAGATTGTTCGAGAAACCATTCCCCCAACGTGTTTACATAAAAAAAAATAAACAAGCCGTGTTGGGGAGTATTTTAAGTACATGGTACTTAAAGGGCTACTTAAAGTAGGTTTAGAAACCTTGTACTTTGCTTGAAGTACCACCCCCGACTTCAAAACTACATTCCCCACTTTTGAAAACAAAAAATGGAGTATCGTCGTGTGAAAACGGGCTATCGTCTTTCGAGACGTCATCTGGTCATCTCTCTGAGTAAAGTAATGGCGGCTATAAGACCGATAAAAATAAGTGCCTTTTAAGTTGATTGCCTTAATTAGTTCGTCAGCGAGAGTAGAGCAACTGTTCTGTAACGACTTGACTGTATCCAATATTTGCCGCCATTTTCGGAAAACATTGATGCACCTTTGATTACCCTTGAGCAGTGCATACCAGTTAAAAAAGAAGTCACTGTTTAGGGGACGACAGGGCATTATAAAAGATTGTGTTAAAAAGTACTTGTACTGTACCTTGAAAGTACATTGCATAATAGTACTTCACTTCAAGTACATTTCCCACGGTGTACTTGAGGTTATGTACTTAAAGTACATAACCTCTAACTTATTTTCTACTTCACTTCAAGTACTTTAGATGTATTTTACGCAACACTGTAAACAAGCAAACACTGTCTGCAAAATCAATCTGGGGAAGTGCTAAACCTCAAAGCAGAAATGATACATCCATAGTAAGTCATTAACCCCCAAAAAGTACAATAAAAAATAAACACGCAGAAGCAGAACAAGCTATTAAAGCATTTCTGTTAAAGCACCAGTTGCTTTATATTTGGCTAACAGAGTTTTGCTAACGGATCGAAACCTGTGAACTTTCTTGTTACCATAAAAAATATAAAAACAACTTCAAAAGTAATTCGCAACTTTTTTTACAGTAGTGAATAATTTACTCAATTACTTTGCATTGGAGTCATTTCTACCCTACTCAAATTGCTTTTGAGGACAATGCTCAGTAACTTCACTTAATTACTTCTTTGAGTAACTTGTACATGTTTAGTTTCCTCTAAGCTTGGAGTGCAGCGAAAGCTGCTGGCGCCAGATCACAACTTTGAGATGTGCTCGGCCAGGACTGAGACTTATTTGGTGCATGTGTTCTAATATAAACACCTGATCATTCGTTCGGAAAAAAAAATTAAGTGTTTAGGGTGAAATTAAAATACTGCAAACGACTTAATTCTTGCGAGGACCTAATTTTCGCATGTTTCGCGTATCGCCTACAATTCGCGAAAAATAGATCCCCCGAACAATTCGGGCAGATTTTCAACACATGAGAAGCTACAGTGAGGTGCTTGTAGCTCGCGAAAATGAGAGCCCGCGAATAATTCAAATTTTTCATCTTTGGACCAATTCGCGGAAATTTGAGCCGTGAAAATTATGTCGTTTACAGTATAAGAAGACATGTCTTTTGAATGCCCTTTCTGCGAAAACCAGCGTGAGTCAACAAAACCAGACACCTGTTTTACGCTTTATTACTATGATGCGTTTATTGTGAGGTATAGACAGCCGAAGTTAAGCCATTAGTTTCTCCCCCTTTTTATTTTTGTTTGTTCTATAGCTTCAATGTTTAGGGGTCCATTTGTTTCCCCGTCCATTGTTCGGTTTGAACTCGACTTTCCCTTTCCAGATGTCAGGATGACCTCAATATCCTAGATAGTGCACTCTAGCTAGCCCCAAAGCAGTCAAGGTCAGGTTGTCGCAGTGGGTTTTTTGGATGGGAAAAATGGAGAGGGGGAAAGTCATTGTCCCCTTTCCCTTCTAACCTGAACTCTGGTAGGTGAATCCATTCGTCATTTGAGCACTGGCATGTGTCGAGTAATCACTTCCTCCTAGATCGCTATTCTGGAGTTTTTCACGCCAGCAAACCTCATCTGCCTTTCGACGCCCGGACATTGAGCAGAGCAAATACGAATCGACTTCCAAGAGGATTTCACGGCTGCGCCGAACCACAGGCGCGGATGGCTTTCTTCAGTCGACAGGCAAGTGAACTTCACTATCACGGCAATCCCCTGTCAATGGCGCCGACGTGTAGCAAGCAGTTCTCCGTGAACCACATGCGACAACGTCTCATCGAGGTGCCAACCTGCACTCTTGAACAGTCGCAGTACGAAGCAGCGACTAGCATTGTGTGGAAAAACGCTGCGACGGGACATCAGTCGATCCTCTTCAACGCTCCTCAAGGCCAACCTCCGGTGAGTGCCACGGCGTCCCAAAGCGTCCAAAGCCTCAACCAGAGTGCCGCGTCATGCGTCGAGCCCGGCAACATCCAGGTTCTTCATGGCAGCGAGCAGTTCTACGCGAACCAGATACAACAAGGTCTCAACGAGGCTACCAAACTGCACCCTTGAACAGCCGCAGTACGACGCAGGAAGTAGCATTGTGTGGAACAACGCTGCGACGGGACCCCAGCCGATCCCCTTCAACTCGCTTCAACGCCAGCCTCGGTTCAGCGCTATGGCGCGCCAACACGTCCAAAACCGAAGCGAGAGTGCAGCGTGTGACGTCGTGCCTCGGCACTTCCAGGCTGTTCCTGACACGCAACCTCCGGCGTCGACGTGGTCGCAAACTGTCCGGGAGAAGAGATTTCTCTGCACCCTCTGCGATTATAATTGGCTCCAGCGAAGAGCATTGGCATGCGCACGCGGAGGCCCACAGGGTGTCCTCCTGCAACGTCCGTGCGAAACTGGTCAAGCGAGAGAGCCTGGCGGCTCAACGCAAGACCGCTGCGCAATCCGAACCCCGAACGCCCAAGATGTTCCAGTGCACCTATTGTCCGAAATCCTACGTGAGAGAGGTGTACTACGTTTCGCACATAGAAAAACATCTGAAGGCCATTCAAGAGTCTGGTCTGAACGCGAGAAACACCGGCTTGGATGCGGTTTCTGTTGTGCCCGCGGCTCCGATGCCCGTTCTAGCGACGCCCGCTCCAGTTGTCTTCGATCTCGTGGCATCTCCCTCGTCGCCTGTCTCAATGGCATCTCCTATCGACGCCGCATCTGCCGACGTTGGCAGTCTGCCTGCTGTGAAGTTCTCACCGCCCGCAGAGTCTCAGTTTCATCTGGACGACCTCGACTTTCCCGAAGAATTGGTGTTCCCATCGGAAGTTGAAGGAGAGGACTTCGAAAAGCTTTGGGAGGCGATGATGTACGATATCATGGTGACCAACTTTGGGGACTTTGGAGACTGCTGTGTTTGCTAGGACACTCGACGTCGATGGGTCTTGCACCCGCAGTCATTCCTGATACCTGTGATGCTGACTGTGCCGGTGCTGCTTGTGCTCTCACCACACGTAGCTTTGTACTCGGGAAGAGCTCTGTGCTTGTCTATTTTTTATTCTTTTCCTACGACAAGCGATGCTATCGTGCAATATGTATCGACTTAAGACCAATAAACAGTTTCCCGGTGACGTTGATTGCGCAGTGCACATGAGCATGCAGTCGCACTACCCTTGGGTTTTAATTCTAACCGCTTTGGAAGTGTTTTGTTGTAGGCTACCTTGTGACTACTGAAACGATAAGTATTCAGGGCTTTGAAAGATAATAGAGAATAATCAGGTAATTAATCGAAGAGGTGCTTTATATCTACCTGAGGTATTATTTTAGGCTGGCAGTTGCATAGAACTCTTTTGCTAGTAGTCATGTAACCTATTATATCCTCTAATGGTGTTTTCAACGAACGTCCACTTGAAACTTGTCTTAGACTCCAAGCGAGCAGAGGCGGCACTTTTTGTAACACCAGGCATTCATTCATAGTTTCAGAAGGTAAATGTCCAATGTCAATTCGGCTCTCATCTACACATCTCGAGATGTGCATGCCAACGGTGTGTTCGCCACACGTCTGCCAGTCAAATTATAAAGATGTTGCTATGCCCGAGAGCAAAGGTTTCCAGGCAGCGTCGGCCCGTGCTGGTCGATGATGGGTTTCCTCCGGAAAGTAGTCTATAAAATTCAGTTATGCTGCCCATTTATCTAGTAGGGGTTCGCAGTAGCCATGAGTGATGTTGTAATTTACATCCGGTTACAAAGAACCGGACGATCTGCAGATTTACGGCCAATTCTAGAAAAGCTGCGATCGAAACTAACTCGGTTTATACCATGGGACAGATTTCTGCGGCAAATAGACCAAAGCATCCGTTTGGTCGGACACTTTGAGTGCCTATCAAAGCTGTGCACGCAGACTCTTCACTTTCGAAGTGTTAAAGAAAGTTGTCTCCGAGTCTGCGTTACGAGATTAATATGCTGCATTCACACTGGCGTTCGATCCCTATAAAAATGATTTTTGACTTTTTATCCAAAACTTGTTGACTCTGATTGCTTTCTTTTGATTGACTTTCTGTTGACATCGTCAACAGAGAGTTTGTTGATCTTGTGTTGAAGCGTTTTCTGATGATTTTCTCCAGCCTGAGTCAAAAGAAAAGCTGTTGACTTTCTATTATCTTTACGTCTATCTTTTCTGCTGTTTCTCTTCTGCTTACTTCGCGTTGAAAATGTTCACTTGACTCTCTGTAGCCTGTGTCAATAGAAAAGCTACAAACATTCTGTTGACGTTTTACTGAAAATATAGTACACCTCGACTATACTCCGTTTCACCTTATGTTGTACCGCAGAGAAGGCTAGAAGCGCGAGCTCATAGATGTGCCCCAGAGCAAGGGAACTCGCGCTTGTAGTCTTCCCTGTGGTACATCATAAGGTGAAACAGAGTATAGATGTCGCAGGTTGACATTCGCTTTACATTAAGAAGTTGAAGACCACTTGAGGGATTACGGTGCAATCGATCGACCTACGGATATTCGTGTAGGAACTCTGGTTTGAACCGTTGCTCCTATCGCACAGTGGCCAATGTGACTGTCGTCTGCGATGTCCTGTTGTCTCCACCCCGAGAGCGACTGCGCTCTAGGGAAAGGACTGAACAGTATGGAAATATGACGGAAAGTACGTATATTTACAGTTTGGAATTTTACCATTAAGGAAGGATGGTAAATCAAACCAACCAAAAAACCTATTCTTTATTTTGTTGTTTAAATATACTACGGTTTCTTGAGAAACTGCCCTCCACGTGGCGCGCTGGAATGAGCGCTAGAAGTTTTCGTGCTCACCACGGCGTAGCTCCGTACACTTAACAGCTGCCGCAAGTGGCGGATTTGACTGCATTCAAGTTGATCGAAACGCGATTTTTATGCCCGTGAAGCATCGTTTCCAGCTGAGTGAATAACCCATCTGCAAAGATTAATTCAAGACGACAATTGCAGCCGCACGCGAACAGCAGAAATAAAAAACAAATACTACGATAGAAAAACCGGCTACGACGTGCCGTGCGGGGGAGCAAACACATGGCTTGGAACTGCAGTGGAGGGGCTTGCTTTGGTTTTCAAATAATTACGGCATGAGAGTTTACTTTTTACTAAAAGATTCATCCCCTGAGACGTTCACAATACTCTCAGAGGTATGACACTGCTGGAAAAAAATCAACATGCTGCGAATATTATTTATAGCTTAGGTGGTCACCGAGAAAATCCGTACCTTCAAGACGACGGGCATAAAAGGCGGAAACGCAGAGCTCGGAAGTAGTAATCGGGTTAGTGTGCTGTCGTTAGTTGGTAGTGACTATTTGAACGTCCACGGTCAAAATATCTCAAAA
>JAZHYW010015889.1:0-55563 GCA_037355805.1 Ixodes ricinus | reverse complement strand
TGCTTTCACAGGTGTCCCCTGCGGGTTTGTGTCCAATGAGAAGGTTACTTGGGACATGCGGCTTTTGAGTGGGGTTAAGGGGTCAGAGGGTGGGAAGGGGGTAACAGAAGCAGAGAGACAAAGGTCCTAACCTAACCACGATGTATAAAGCCGGTTGCGGTTCTATCGAGACCAGTCTGGACTCTGGATGAAGATGGGAAACTGGGTAAAATATACGAGAAAGTACAAGAAGGAATGAGAACAGTACCCGGCTTTGAAAGGTACGAGTTTAATATCTCACCTGGCATGTTCTTATAAGTGACATAACGAAGACAGACTACCGAAACAAAATGGCAAGGCTCACTTTAGAAACGATCCGGCAAGTGCGATGTGGGAATGAAAGAGTGGTATGGGTGTTGCAATCTTTTGAACCCGATCAGTGCTTTTTGCTCAAGTTCAACAGTGCCGTGATGTACGAGTTAAGTCATGATGAAAAAGACCGTGCAAATGTTCTTTCCACTAGTGCCTTTTTGAGAAGTTTGCAATGTGGCGTTATGTCAATAAACAGTCATGTATAGGTTTTGAAATATGTATTTGGCAGTTTTCAGGCCACAATATTTTCACCTTTGGGCTACATTTGGATTGGGCCATCTGGCAACACTAACCGCCACGAGCGGCGGTCAGTGTTGCAGGCTGACGAGCATGAAGATAGATGAGGATGGCTTGGACAACCTGGGGAGCGACCACAATCACCTCAGATTGATCTTTGAGAAATATGATGACAGAACACAGAAAGGAAAACAGGAACATAGAACAGGACACCTGACAGAGACGGAGATAGAGAAGATAGCAACAGCACTGGAAAACTTCGAGCATACCTCAGAGGGGATATAAAGACTTGGAAAATGCAATCAAAAATGCCCTGGAGGAGCAGATCTGGTCACGACCCCGACGGAAGCGAAGACCGAAAGCTTGGTGGAACCACGAGGTGGACACGGCGGTGAAAAGAAGAGAGGCAAGCCAGTATCACCGCGGAATCGTCAAGAGTGGCAGGTGACAGGAGGTCAACAGAGCCTGGGAACTCTTCAGAAACTGCAAGCAGGAGGCAGCAGCATGCATTCAGGCCAGTATACAATGGTGCGACCAACGATTTATGAAGGAACTTCAGAGAGCTGGAAAGAGTGCACCACAGCGCTTCTGGAGGAGACTACGGGGGAGGCAGGGTCAACGATCCACACCCAGATGCTGAAAGAGCCAGAAACCGGAGCGGAGATGTCGGGTGTACAGTGCATCCCTATCATAGAGCAATGGTATGGGAACATGTTCGGGGCAGAAGAACCAATGTCTGTGGACGGAGATCAGGAAATCCCTGATGTGGACATTAAAGAAACCATGAAATGACCTTTTTACTTTTCCCAGATAACTTTCACATTAAACCTTCAACGTTCACTGAATGCTGAACAGGCATCCGTTTTCGCCTCGGTTTATTAACTTCTACACAAAAAATTATTGAAATATCAATTTTTTCTTTCTCTCCAACCGACCGCAAAACAAGTTGCGCCGCAATTTTGACGGTCGTGACGTACTCTGTTTCCGGAACCGGAAGTTCTCTCGGCTGTAGAATGGGAGCATCAGCGACGGCAAATTGGGGGTGCGCCGGTAGGTTTTACTGCGCTGATGGTGCTCATGTCACCGACGTATTTTCTGAATCGGCGCCCCTCATCGCCGCGATAGCCATGGACACATCGCAGCTGAGCGAAATTCAATGAGATATGTTGCGCTACAGAGACAGCATGGGACTAGTCCCATACGCCGGTATGCCTGTTGGGAAGTGCGGTGAGTCTTCCAGTGAAGACTCCAGAAGTCAACTCAACTGTCATTGTTGGTAAAAGGCGGCTTGTGTCAGTCGTTTGCAAATCGACTTAGATAGAAACAAATTGCCGCGGAGTTTTTCGCGGCCTCGGAGATGCAAGAGCGAGCCGACGTTAAAAAAGATATGTTTGAACTACGACAGTGTTAGCAAGAGCCACGTAAATAACTGTTCGGACTCAGAGCGGACGCGCACGTTTGATGAAAGTGCTGTATTCGCGCTGTTGGTAAGCGCTCCAGGACCGATCTTTACGATTGCAACTCGATGCTGACGCGACACTCGGCAAAGGAAGGTTGGACCGGAATTGCACGTAGCTCCCACAAACTGTTATAGCTCGACAGTGACGTGCAGTCGTGTCAGAAAAAAATGGCATACTAATAACAAAGTGTACATACCGTGTTGCGAAGGTAATCCACACGGCGTTTATTTGAGCTCTATATCACATAAAACAAGAAGATTGAATCGACGAGAGTCTCTTCTCGACGACAGTGTTCGTCAATACTGCCTGGGAAAACAAGGAGATTGACCTCACCTCTTAATCTAAAATTGAGGTCAGCGATCAAAATACGGGAAGGGTCCACAAGGGTCGCGCCGGCATATTCCATTCAGCACGCCAGCCGGCCGTGGGCAGCACCGTTGGTGGGCAGAAGGTCTTGGCCCGCTAGGCCTATCTGCCGTGTTCGCTTGGTCGCGGGTCGGTGAATTTGTTGCCGTTCCAGCTTTTCTCGGTTGTTTGTACATCCAGCGTTCTTGTTCGTCGTGGTCTGTTTCAAGTACTTTTTTCTTGCTGCTTGAAGTCGGGACGCACGAGAAGAACATATAGAAAAATAAACGTTCCATGATCGTCGTGGCCAAGTAACAGAGCAACGTTGTCGGACCGTGGTCGGAGCTACAACCCTATTGCGCAAGCGCAGTATTTGCTTCGTGTACCACACGATAGATGGCGCTTCGCTCTCAGCATTATCAAATTTGACAATTTTCGTCACATCTCTAATTATGCTACAAAATGTGGATCTGAATATTGTTTAACAAAACTTTTAGGAAACGTTCGCCGGCTATTTATTGTTTACGATCGCGGTGCTGGTGAGGTAGGCTCTTACCCAATAGGCGACGTGGATTCGGCTGACGTGCAGCGATTCCGTGGATGCATCGCTGTGAAAAGGCAGAGAGCTTTCGAAGGAAAGAAGGCGCGAAAGAGTCCAGTTTTCTTTTAAAAGTTCTACAGCGAATAAATTTTTTGGCTCCCTAATTTCTGTTTTTGTGTTTCTTTTCACACCTTTTACGGCGATTGGTGGAAGAAATTCGATTTGAGAATCGTTTCATGGTCCCTTTAAGGACCATGAAACGATTCTTGATGGGGAGCTATCAAGAGCGGCAGGGAGGGTCGACGCAAAGACTGCATTAGGAAAGCGTCGGGATCCCCATGTCACTTATTCAGGGTCTGGGACCGAGAATGCGAGCAATGGTGGCTGAAAACCTCACAGAGATCCTCCAGATGCTTAAGTACAGGAGACATGGAAAGGAACAAGTATGAAGCTCTTCTACATGGGGAAAAGGTGAAAAGACTGAACTCTGTAACTACTGCCCAATCAGCATCACGTCAATACTTTACAGATTGTGCACTCAGATTATCAGAACGAGACTGCAGAAATGGGCAGGAGGAAACGGAAGTGCTGGGAGAGCTGCAAACGTTATCCCTCCATTTGTTGACCCTGCTTAAACCTAAGCATAATTCTGTTCTTAATCTGCATTAAGTGCTTCTTCCATTTCAGGTGAACCACTCCAAAAGGCTAAGGGAGACCCCAGCCAAGGTCTGAATCCTAGTGCACGAGGATGGCAGCATCGATGGCAGCATCATTACTGCCCACTGCACTTGTTTGCTGAAGCTGGAGAAGCCTCCTTCCATGTTGGTGCCACACTCTTCGCTGTCGAGACAACTGTGAGAATCAGAGACTCGTCAACCTGCACTTAGAAAGAGAACAGGTGGCTGCCTGCCTACACACCAACCATGGAGTACAAGAGGCTCAGAGAGATCAACTTCTTCTCGGGTAGGAGCAAGAAGAAACGGCTTCAATGCTGCAGTGAGGAAGAGGTAGTTGTGAGCATGAGACTCCTCACCCCGGAACCATCCAAGGAAGAACTCGAAAGGCTCTATGACATATGTTCTGCTGCTGAACGAAAACCAGCAGTGCTGATGATGGTCGAGGGACTAAACAATGTGTTTCCCGCTCCACAAGCAGGGGAGCCAAGCACACTTCGGGGAATCTTTACTCAAGAAGCCCTCCCGAAACCTTTGACAAGCTGATTGAATGGGCGGATGCATTTTTCACCTGGCTTTCTGTTAGTGCTGCAATGGTTAAGTTCGCCAAAGCAACAACACGAGCACACTCCAAGGGCCCCAAATGGTACACCTACCGGGCAGGGAGAATTACTGCGTCTACAATGAAGCCGGTGTGCTCGACTAGCATAAAAAACCGTCAATCAGCATGCTGAAGCGCATTTGTTACCCCAAAGACAGCAAGTTTTCAGTGCCTGCAACAAGATGGAGAGTGGACCATGAAGAGGAGGCAGTTCAGAGCTACGTGGGCAGGGTGAAAAGTGCCCATGCCAACTTTACGTACCACAGGGCTGGGTTGTAACCAAGTACACAGTATCCTCACATTGCAGCCAGCCCAGAGGATGAACTCTGAAGGCTCTATGACATATAATGATCCTGCATTCTATGTATCCAAACATCGGTATCCTTGGTGCTATATTGCGATCAGCTGGTCGCTGACCGTCCTGTTTCTATGCATAACATATTTATACAATGTAAATATAAAGTTTAATAAGTTCCAACAGTAAAAATGCTGACTATGTCTCACTCCATAAATTTTCAACTTTTATTTAACAAAAATTTGAGTTTGATAGTGAACTAACTCTACTGCCATCTTTGACACCTAGCAGAATGCACAAAAAAGAGATATGGTTCTGTCCATTGTTTTAATGGAACAATGCTGTAGAGTATGCTGTAGCTTTATGTCTCTATGCTAATTGGTGTTTCTCCCTAGGTTGTAATTTATATGACACTAGGTTTTTCTAGTGTCTAACATAGCTTTTCCGTTCTCGTTTTTTGTTATGTTTCAAGGTGACTCACATCTCATACTCAGGAAGCTTTGCTTTGTGAAAAAAAAATTTAAAAGGGGGACACTATCCAGAAAAAACAATTTCTGCAAAAAAAAGTTGATTTTGAAATATTTCATATTTACATCCACCAATATCTAGAGAGTATTCCCAGAAAGTTTCATTAGTTTACACTGCATAGGTAATTTTTTATAAATTATTTTTGGTCCACCGATGCTATAGAAAAGTTAGAGGTTGGAGCACTTTTGAATGCATTTTTCTCCATTCCACTTTTTGGTATAAATTTCACTTTAGGAAAACAATCGTTTTGTTATTACGTAACTTTGATTCATTTTTATCAGTTTTTCTAGGTGCAATTTTAAAGGAACATAACTATGAGCTTGTATTTCTATTTTTTTCAGTTTTCATGCTCAAGAACTAAAATTTTGGACAAAGGATGGAAATCTAAGAAACAGTACTTGGGTTTTTGTGTCCTTTTTGTCATGAAAGATAGTATAATATAGATATATAGCTCCATAATTATCTGTTCTGAACTGTCCTAGAGCAATATTACACATGAAAACAACAAATTTATGAGTAATTTCAAAACAATAGTTTTCCTATGCAGACACGCTCACTTTCATCTTTGACCAATTGCAATTTTTCTTGTACTTCAACCAGGTTAACAAAATTTGGCACAGGTGTTCTCAACATCAACAGAAACAAGCCCTTTAAATGTCATTTAAATCGGACAAGTGGTTCAAGAATTAACTTTTTTGGGTAGTGACCCCCCTTAAAACAGTAAACAACTTGTTATTGAAGAGAGAAATGCCCCACAGGCCTACTGAACAAATCTCCATTTCACTACCACTCCAAGCAAAAGGAATTGATGAAATTGAAAAAAACAAAAACTGGAGAGAAACAAGGAGTTTCACATGCAACTGGCATGATTAAATCAGCAAGTTTCTGGGAAATTCAAGCATTATCCCATTATGCCCATTATCAAGAGGACTGCAGCAAGTGTTACAAGCCACCTTGCTAAAGCACGCTTTAAGAACTTCCCATGTAACCTTGCTCTGTGATTGCGGTTCCTGAACAATAATGAAACTAGGTGGCATACTGCTGCCATTTGTATGGAACTGCTGGGTTTGCAATTCCGAGATGCCTCAAAGTGAAAGAGGTCATTCATGGGATTCCTGTATTTCACAATTAACCCCTCCAAAAAAAAAAAAAAAAACACTGCAAACTGTATGGTGAAGTTTGGTCTTAAAACTGCTATTTTTCATTAAAACTGAAAAGAAAATGTCCAGTCATCCTGCAGAAGTGCTATGTAATGGGTAACATAGTTGATATACTTTTAATGTGAGAGCTTAGCTGTCTATAATGCAAGTTTGTGGTGATCTGAAGATATTTTCTTTCCAGTGCTGTTCGGGTCATGAAAGCACAAATCTTGTAAAGAATGTGATATAGCATGACCTGTTTTTTGAGTTGTATTGAAAAGGGGGCCAAAAACTTGTTTAAAAAAAACACCTAATCTTAGCAATTTTTTGTCTGGGGGGAGAGAAGGCATAACAGCTGCATTTTCCATGTTGTGGCCTTGGACACTTGATCCCGTGGAAAAATAATGGGCATAATTAACTCAGGTCGAAATTGTCACTTCTCCTTGCAGAGAACTCCTTTAAGCTCCTCTGCATGTTTAAGATGCCTACATATACAGTGCCATCGTTTTCACGCCTGCTGTATTTTTGTGTTATCTTCTTTTTTTATTCTGCCTTTTTTATCACTTAAGACCATGATATGAACCCTAAGGAAGTTTTTTTAGCTGTTGTTTGAATATTGTCAATTTGTCCCCTATAAATCTCTTATGTTTTTTTTAATACGTCATTTTCTAGATAATTATATTTCTTGTTTCACTTTACCTCCTTGTTATTTCAGACCAGTGTTGCGGAGTTGCCACTCTGGAGTTGGAATGATTTCTGGAATCATTCCGTATTCTCGCGACCCCGGAATGGAATGGGAATGGAATGGCAGCGACGTTGAAAAATGGTATGGGAATAGAATTAGATGCCTTTTGCCCGAATGGAATGGGAATGGAATGGGCAAAATTCTTTGTTGTTTTTTATTTATTTCTTTCCTTATGGGGGGGGGGGAGTCGTTTATTTAAGCTCGTGCTAATCAACGAGTCAGTTGCTCAGAAGTAAAATGAGCGGAAAACTGCTGGTCCGCGTGGAGCCTAAAGCCCATAAAACTTAGTACGCACAAAAAAAATGCAATAAAAAAAAAAAGCGTCAGAGCAAAGACCAGAGGTGGAGGGGAGGGGGCGGGTGGCACCTTCGCATTTCGGGATGCGCAGGCGGCGGGCTGCACTGGTGTTACACGCGAGCGAAACAAGAAACCAGGCACCAAGCAAAAGAAACGAAGGGAGCGGCAAAGAAAAAAGCGCCATGCACGGCTCCTCATCGTCCCTTCTTGCTGATTTTTTTTTTTTTTTTGCAACGGACATGGAGAATGTTTAGACATACAGACTGAGATCTGGGAGCTTGAAGTCGACTCATAACTCGCAGAGCTCTGTTAACTCGTTGACTCATGCGCCGCCGAGAGATGATCACTTATTGTTTTCTTATAGTTCGAGCAGCGTTGCTTAGCAGATGGCCAACCCGCTGCCTTCCACATTCATTCATGAGCAACCCCTTTGAAGTGCGAAATGTGGGTTTGCTTCGCCATTAAAACAAAGCGAGATTCACTTCTCTTCTCCTTTCCGCTTCTCCTCCGACGCTTGTTTTTATACTGTATTTTTAAGTGTAAGTTTTTACTTGGTCCTTGTTCCGATGCATGTTTCTCTGTGCTTATATGTTTTACATTCAAGTAGGGTTAGGTTACAAGCAAGCAAGCGGATACCTCGCTCATTTCCTTTGACTTTAGTTTCTGCATACCTTGTTTCACCTTGCGATAGACCGCTGCAGACACTTCTGAGTCACCCCAGGCAATCAGCACCGTGAGTTTAGTAAGATCAATGCTTTTCTGAGGCATTTAGCATTTTTTCTGCAATTGTCTATGCGTTTGATACGGCAGTTTTTTGCTGTTCATGCCAGAAACACTGCCAGAAGGTAGCTGTCAAGTGCCAATTTTTATTTAGGAATTATAGGAATGGAATGGAACGATTCAGCCATTCTCCAGGGAGAGGGAATGGGCCCAGTGTCCCCATTCCTAGAGTTGAAAGGAATTGAATTATCGAAAACTCAATTCCCGGAATGAAATTGGAATGGAATGGGGGTGCCCATTCCGCAACACTGTTTCAGACCTTGATTTAAACTAGTGCGAGCTGTTCACTGTGTCACAGCTTTCTTCCTAGTCAGTTGTACTGGTCAACTGCATTCATAGTCTATTGTATTGGTTCAGCTCTTCCTAGCAATTTGTATTGTTTTAACTTCCTAGTCTGTTGTATTGGTCAACTCTCCTAGTTATTGTACTGGATCAACTTTTCCTAGTCATTTGTATGGTTTAAACTTTTCCTCGTCACTTTTGTTTTTAGTTAACTATTAGTTAACGCCCACTCAAAATTTTGAGATAATCATGAAAAAATGGGGATGGGCGCTGTCCGGTCATCAATTCTACATATAAATGTACTGGTATATTTTCTCAGATCTTACAAATTTGGGTATGGAAGCAATGTGGTCGGATACACGGTATTCTACGGTAGTCAATATGTTAATATTTTGTAATAAGCATTAACTTCCTTAGCCTCAGCAATTATGTATTTAGCTACATCTTTTTTAAATAACCGCATCTTGACAATTTTTAAACTGAGAAAGTATTGCTTACTGTGCAGTTTAGCTGTGCTCCTTGAAGTATGTGTGTAGCCTGCTCTAGAGCCCTTGTGAAGTGACCTGTAAACATTGCTCAGACGCATTGTAGCACAAAAAGAGGGAGCGTTATGACGTCCTAGAAGACGGTCACAACTATGTCTCAAGATGCCCAGGGCTATAATGTTTGCCATGCATATCTTCGAAGACCTGTTGTCTTTTGGACACCTATAACCGACACCTTGCAAGAAAAGACATACCTGTCTTGAACTCGTCTCAAGGTGTCTGCACAATGTCTTGTAACCCAAAAAAGAAGGAGCGTTATGAAGTCTAGAGGACAGCTATAAGACATCTCAAGATGTCTTGAGCTATATTATGTGTTGCTAACACATCTCCAAAGACTCCTTTTAGTTGTCTAAAAAAATGTTTTAAAGACACTTGCAAGGCGTCTTGTAGCTGTCTCTAAGATGTCTAGGAGACGCCTTGCAAGACATCTCGCTGGCTCCAAAAAAGAGGGAGTGTTATGGAGTCAACAGGGCGGGTCTACAAGATGACTCGAGACGTCTTAGGCTATGGTATATCACATCTTGCCAAAACATTTACAAGACCTCCTGCTCATCTTGCCAAGACGTCTTTAGACGTCTAATAGACGACTTCATGTTCAGTGAATTGTAAACAGCAACGTCATGTTTTTTTTCTTTTTCAATATTCAACATCCAACAAAAACTTAAAAACTTAAAAGACGCCTACGGTAGCATAAAGAGGATAATCAAGACTAAATAAAAAAAAAAGGTGCCTGTTTCTCCGAACATCCCATTAATAAAGTGGGCCACAGTGGGAAGCTAATGACGGCAACAGTGGAGCCACGGTCAGAGTCTGCACTGCACAAGTATTGGCACTATCTGTGCTCTTTGGATGGATGATGTGAAGATATATGTGATTCAGTAAAGATTCGTGTGTTCATTTGGGTTTTCTATGTTGCAATAAGCCACTGCACCTAACTATCTGCCATTTTCCCCCAGTGTGGCTACACTTGCGGCATGCAATAGCAGGGCGCTAGCAAGCTCAGGAGTGAGCAGCAAATAAACATGACCGGGAATCGAAGCCTCAAAACTGGGGATCCGTAGGCTGGCACTTTGCCTCGGAGGCCACCGAGGCGGCTATACCTTTCGCACTCTTACATTCCTGCATTAAAAACTAAGTGCTTCTTCCAGCAGCATTATTCTGCTGACGCGAAGCCATTGTCAAACTTCCATTATTGCATTCCTAGAGCAAAAGCATGTGCAGTGTGGAGCAAATATTTATGTGGCTGGGGCTCAGCCTTTTGTAATTCTTTGTGGTGCACACAAGAAAAACAGTTAATGACTGTTTATTATTACCAGCCACTCTCCACAATAATGCTTTCATAAGTTATTAATTTCAAGAATATGTAACACTGAAAATGAGATGAAGAAACAAGACGTCCAATGATATCACAAGTGCTAAAAAATGCTTGAAAAGAAAATGAATATAAACTTTGCACAATAATGAGTGAAGTTAGCGCACAAAAACTCAAACATGAAAAACACACAACCAGAGCAGAACATTCCCACATAATCTAGAACTCAAGGAACACACAAAGAAGCTATGAACGTCGGCACCAGTGCCACAATACACCGTTTCCGTAATTTAGTGCCATCTGGTGACTCCAATGGCAGTTTAGCTTTTACCAAACTAATGACGGGAATGAACCCGTGATCTGAGAGTGACCTTTATAAAGCACCGTCACCTTCGCAAGTCAAGTCACGGTAAACGAGAAGTTACGCTCATTGCTGCAGTTCTTTTTCAATGTCTTCAGTGACGATGACGAAAAAAGATGCTAGCCAGTCAGAACGAAGCGCCAACCCCACATAGATGCCTTGATAAAGTTCTATACATCAAGGTGCTTTGAAGCAGAGTATAGTGCTACTACTAACGAATTTACTGGCCAGAGTTAGAAAATGATTGCTTAAGCAGCACTTGCATCCAAGTTCTGCTTCAAGTCGCGGTAACGTCTAGAATGCATAGGCCTAGAATCATCTGCTTAGGAGCATTTTCAACTTCTTCCTTCTTCAGTAAACAAAATGCTGCCATTATATAGTACATATTCCACTTTTCAGATGATGAAGGGTCTACGGCTGGGAATTTCTTTTATAATGAAATATTGCAAGAGAAAGCTCAGCAAAGAAGCAAGTACAATTATTACCTTAAATGAATAACAGAAAACAAAGATGATGCAAGCAAGGGAAAAAAAAAACAAAAAAACATTAGACATTAAACATTAATTGATGGAATTGAAGATCAGCAAGCAGCCAGCTGCCGCAAGCACCACTGGCAGTTGCCTCAACTTCAACTGCAGGCTACGGCTTCAACGAGTCACCTGCTCATGAGTAAGAAAGAAATCCGGATTGCTTCAATAACCAAAACAATATGCACTCTCTACAGAGGAATGGTTAGGGCTGCTGCATTTAGCATGCTGGTCTGCATACACACTTTACGCCTTCAGTAACATGTTCCGAGCTCTTAAATATTCATATTAATTAAAATAATAACTATTATTTAATTAGAAG
Organism: Ixodes ricinus; assembly: GCA_037355805.1. Lineage (NCBI taxonomy): Eukaryota > Metazoa > Arthropoda > Arachnida > Ixodida > Ixodidae > Ixodes > Ixodes ricinus. The sequence goes on along the minus strand of JAZHYW010015889.1, from coordinate 44,221 downwards.
ATTTTATTTAATATCACCAAACTAGTCTTGTCCCTATGTTGTAAGTTGACCTAACAATCTAAAAGCAATTCTGTATTAGTTGTGCTCTAATAATATTGCTATTGCATCTGTAGCTCCTCCCTAGATATGATGCCTCCATCACCACCTGAAGACCAAGCAGCTGATGGGTAGGTATTATTTTATGTCTTCTGCAAATTAACAATGCTGAAACAAACATGTTTGAGAGAAGCACCTTCCTGTGCAACAGAAAATGACTGGTTCTTTCTACAAGTTGCAGATGTCGCAGAACCGGCGCAAAGGTATGCATTGTCACATTATATCTGTTTCCGTCTTTAATACAATTGATACGTAGCGTTCTTATGTAAGAAAGCGAAATGCAAGTTTCATTATGGAAATGCATTAAAGAAATGCATTAAAGAAATGCATTAAATCAATCAAAAATTTTGCACCTTCAGTTACATGTTGCAAAAGTAAATATTCCTTTTGCAGGGATGCGGGAGACAAGAGCCAACAAGACTTGATGGAGGCCTGTCTCGAACATACGAGTGCAGTAAGAGCGCTCTGGACGGAAGTTAAGAAAGAGAACATTTTTCATTTTTGTATGCGAATGGACTGCCGGCTTAGGGTATTAACCAAAGTGAAAGCGCAGGCCACCATGCACAAGCTTGAAAACATGATGTATGATGTCGAGAGGAAGTGTAGTGGTTTGGGATAGACCGACTCAGTTTGCGGTTGAAGTAAGAAAACTTAGAGGTTTTCAATTTTCTTTGAGGATTGTAAGAACATTTTCTGAAGTAGAGTTTGATCGAGAAAAGTAAACCCGGCTTTTCTGTCCGCATAAAACGCATAGCAGCGAGGAGGAAATTTAGGCTCGACTATGACTGCACTGTGCGACAAACGGGCCTGGTTGCTTGTCCGGAGCTCCCATGACTTGCAGCCAGCCCCAATGGCATCATTGATGGACTTGACTCTCATTTAGAGATGAAGTGTCCGAACGTACTGAACTGTAAAGAACTACTAAAATCCAGAACGTATGACATAAAAAAGAATGGTGATGGGGTTTTCGAGCTGCAACCAAAGGGACGAAATAAGTTCTACCTTCAAGTTCAATTCGCAATGCACTGCACCGGCAAGACCTTCTGCCACCTCTATAAGTGGTCAGAAAATCATGACGAGGTTGTAGTTGTCCCCTACAACAAGGATTTTATAAAGTGCCATCTACAAAGAGTGAAGAACTTCTACTTCAAGAGCCCGTTGATGGCATTTGTGGATTACGTAAACTCCGGAAAGATAAAGCTCTCAAATGAATACAATGCACACGTGAAATGGACTGAGGTAGACAGGCAGTAAAGTATTCTTCATTTTTTAAACAATGTGTGATGCCTCAAAGTTTTGGCGGTAACAAGTTTGAATGATCAAAACGTTGGTTTTTGCAGCACTCGATAAACAGTAATAAAAGACCATTATTTAAAATAGTAAAAAAATTTGCATTGCAACCATGATTTGAACTCTGAAAACTTAGCAATTTAGGAGTGTTGTGTATGGTGGCAAGTCTCTATTTGCTATCAGTGGTCAATATTCCTATTTAGTCCCCACAAGAATAGTTTTATGCTTATACAAGAGGTAGGGAGCCATTCATGAAAATGTATGTTATTCTCACCATTGAACCTGTACAGCAACGAAAGTAACCTTTGCACTTTAAGAAAACATCCAATGAGGAGTGGTTTGAAGTTGAACTGCTTATACATAGACAGTGATCAAACAACAGCTTCCATGACATGGGAAACAAATACCGTAAAAACCCGCGTATAGCCCGGGTTTTTTTTCTATATTTTAGGGTGTGAAATTTTGGCCCCGTACTATATGCGGATCTCAAAACTTTTCGGCCCAAATTCACAGTTTTGGTTTCGGTTTGCATTGGGCGGTGCTATCATCATCATTAGGTGTCTGCGCGCTTCTGCGTTAGGTAGCGTTAGTGGCGATAGTCCTAGAGACCTACAGGACAGGCGTGCAACAGTGGCCATTGCAATCACTTGGCGCACATCACGACGGCCACAATTTTCTGTGATTTTACACCATGTCAGGACCGCACAGGCAGTACTCGGCTGCCTTTAAAAGGAAAGTAATTTCTGCTGCCGAAACCATCGACAACTGTGCTGCGGAGCGGCAGTTCGGCGTGAACGAGCAGAGCATTCGCAGTTGGCGGAAGCAGAAGGAAGCCCTTTTTGCATGCAGCGGCCCGAGAAAAAGTTTCCGGGGACTGAAAAATGGAGCGTTTACTGAAGTGGAACGAGAACTGACGGACTTTGTTCGGGAGCAACGAGCTGCACATCTCGCGGTGAACATCGAGCTGCTGCAAGCAAAGGCAAGGGAGATCGCTCGAGACAAAGGCATTCAGCGGGCGGACTTCAAGGCAAGCAAGCATTGGGTGTCTCGCTTCATGCGCCGCGCTGGGTTCTCCCTACGTCGGCGTACGTCGATCTCGCAGAAGCTGCCAGAAAGCTACGAAGAGCTGCTTGTGGCTTTTCAGAAGCACGTGATTTCTTTGCGAAAGGCAGTCCCCTTTCAGCTGGGCCAGATCGGCAACGCTGACCAGACGCCGGTGTACCTCGATATGCCCTCGGCTCTAACGGTGCATCAAAAAGGCTCCAGGCAAGTTATTGTGCGATCAACTGGGAAAGAGAAAACGCGGGTAACTGTAATGTTGTCCTGCACGGCAGACGGTCGCAAGCTGCCACCCTACGTGGTGTTCAAACGAAAGACGCTGCCGAAGGAGGAGAAGTTCCCAAAAAATGTTGTCATCCGCTGCCAGGACAAGGGGTGGATGGACGAATCGCTAGTGCTGGACTGGATAAAGTCCGTGTGGTGTCGACGGCCCGGAGCACTGCTGGGGCTCCGATCGATGCTTGTGCTCGACGCGTTTCGGTGTCATCTGGCGGACTCCGTGAAGCGACTGCTGCGCGACTCCCGCACCGAGCTCGTCGTCATCCCGGAGAATGACAGGATGACATCCCAGCTGCAGCCACTTGATGTGTGCATTAATAAGCCGTTTAAGGACCACATCAGGCGCCTGTATATGAAGTGGATGAGGTCCGGAGAGCCGGAAGTGACCCCTGCCGGACGGCTGAAACGGGCCTCGCCAGCTCAGCTCTGCGGTTGGATCGCCGAGGCGTGGGCCTGCATTCCCGAGGCGCTGGTTTGTCGTGGCTTTAAAAAGTGCTCCATTTCAAACGCGCTTGATGGCACGGAGGATGAGGTGCTGTGGGAGGACATTTCTGACAAGGGAACTTCGGAAGAGAGTGCGTCAGACGAGGACGACGAATAAGGTGTAATGAAAATAAATGCATTTTTCTGTTTTTCTTGAACTATATTCGCTGAAACGTTTTTTCTCGCGTTTTCTATCCCCGAATTACACCTTGGACTATATGCGGGTCCGAACTATACGCGGGTTTACATAATTTTGCATGAAATAAATATGAACAATGGAGCAACCAGCGATACATTTGAGCAGGGGCTTCGCTTTACACCGGCCCATATAAGTTTCCGTGCTTCACGTCATCCACTTTAACATTGCAGCGCTTTGAGGCAGTGGCAACAAAAAGGCAAGTTTACAGAAATAAATTTTTGCATTATCATTACAGTCGTGATTTATATAAAGGTGAACAGGCGATTGCCGACGGCCCCATACTGGCAGTGCCATGGAGTGGAGGCCAAAGCTGCTTGGTTGCCTTGTGAACGAACTGCGACAAGGCATGGAATGAGGACAGTAAGCTGCCATGGCCACTCCTCCGGGATGCTGCCAGTATAGAGTGGTCGGCAATCACCTTTTCGCCTTCATATACATAGGTTGCACGTGACGTCGTATCCGTATTCGAGAGAGAGAGGGGCGGAGGAGGAGGAAAGAGGCCCGCGGGGCCTTCTGGGTTGTCGCGCCATCTTGGCGGCTGTCTCTCTATCGGGCGGGCGTGCGTCGTGTACGAGTTCTCAGATTGATAGGAGTGCAGGTGCTCAGGCTGCTGTTCTTTTCTCGCTACAGTGCTTGAAAATTATGAAATCGTGAAGATGGCAGTCACACTAAGTGAATATGGTGCGAGTTTGCCGGCCTTCGGTAGGTGGAGAAGGTCATGCTAAGCGGTGGTACGGACCCGCTTCTGTTTGATGCTGACGATACAGTGATAGAGCACGACCTGTACCGGAAAGTGCAAGAAACTGATATTAAGGACTATCTTGTTGGCAAGACAAGCTTCATAACCAGGGAGCAGTTTAAAGCTCACAAAGAATGGAGGCACGCATCTATCTCGTCAGTGGGTGGGTACAGCCTCCACGACTGAAAGCTTTGGCTAATGATGATGTTGTAGTCAACGGAAAGGTAAGCAAGAGGTGTCTGTTGGTCAACTATGGAGTACAGTTTAATAAAAGCACAGTTATATATTATGGCAAATTACTTGGTCTGGGATATATCTTCATGAACACATCGCGACACTACTAACATGAACACAAGCGAGCATTTCCTTTTTTTAGTCAGAAAGAGTATTAGTGGCCATGATATTTTACCGCCTTCACTATTGTGCCAAGTGAGCACTTTCGAAAAGCAAGCATTTCCACATTTTAGTTAGAAAGAGTATTAGCGGGCATGACATTTTACCGCCTTCACTATTGCGCCAAGTGAACACTTTCGAAAAACAAAGAAAATTTTATGACAACCTTTTGGCTCCAAGACCAATATAAAAATACAGTGATCGCCCATTTGCACTGAAACCGTTGCGGTCCGTACAAAGCGCAGGTATTCTCTACAGTGAATCACTGCCACCATGCCTGCTGCCAGCTTTTCTTTTATGCATGAAGTTTTGTTATTTCCACTCTTTCAGCAGTACCAACCATGGAGTGTTGTAAATAAATGTGCAATTGAAGAATTTTATGCAAAAGTGGTTGAGTGAGATTTTTTGCTAAAATTTTTATTTTTGTGATTCCATTATGTCAACCACTGGCAAAGTGCAAGAGAAGAATGTTTGAAGCCCTGGTTGCTGTTGAAACCAGATGGCGAGGGGATTCTGGCCCACTGCGACTGCATGGCGGGGCTTGGCGAGGCATGTTCTCACATTGGAGCCGTGTTGTTTCATTTGGAGGTAGTCATGAAGCACAGAGACGAGCAAGTTTGCACCAACAAAGAAAAGGTGTGGCTTCCAGCCTACTGTAATAACCTGGTCTGTGTGCCCATATCCAAAGTGGACTTCTTCTCTGCCACTGCAAAAAGCGATGCATCAACGGGGTTGGGCCATCAAACTTGCAAGCACTGCGGTACCCGAAACCAGCGCCTGCAAGACCGAGCAACCTACAGTGGGCCCAGTTTCTTGCAGACGTGGATGCAGCAGATACAAAGCCAACGTTTCTTTCACTTCTTGAGAACTATGCTGAATGCTACGAACCCACAGCTTCCAAGTACAAGTCGGCACTGCTGTGCAATATCTACGAAAATGGCCTGCTGTCATCGTGGGCTAACATCCTGAAAGAGTGCGAGAATGTGGCCAGTGGAATCAGTATTGAGCCCGAGGTATGTATGTATATCATGTCTACTAACGAAAGGGAAAATAATGTGGGAAAGCTGGTATAAATTTACAATGGTGTATTCCAAACAAAACACGAAGGGGGCAAAGCTGGTAGAGAAAACATGAACAGGGAGCTACTCGTAATCTTCAGAGCGGCGTGCCAATGTCTAGTGAAACATTGGCACACCAGAACGAGTAAAGGCTACTGTCCTTAGTCCAGTGCAACGTCCCAGGCCGTACGTGGTAAAAACTGATGAGGGAGCAATCTGGCAGTGCAACCAGAGAAACTTGGGGTCTTTCAGGACAGGCAATGAAGACATAACCGCAAGAGAAGAGGCCCAAGGACTGGCTTCTTCTCAAGAGCCGGCGACACCTGCAGAGGGGCTTCACCGCGACAACCACCTGCACCTGCAGCTCAAGGATCCGCTCAACCTCAACAGCCACCTTCACCAACAAGTCATAACTTCCGGCGCAACGAACACGACTATGGTACCACTCCTGTACAAAGAACCAGGCGTGGCAGAGGGGTGGTGTGTCTTAGAAGGTTGAACCATTTAGTGCGATGCAGTGTGGTGTTTGGGTGCAATACATTCTGGGGGGAGATGTAGAGGGCACAAACCTCGTGTGAGATGGCCACAGGCGGCAGATAGAGCATCTGCAGTACGCTGGTTTTCCGCTGAGATCTTTTGTTGAAGTGGCAGAAAGCTTAATAAAAAAGATTAAAGGTAATCACAAATCAAACAGCGATAGACCGACTTTGAGGCCTGTCGTCATTCCATATATGCACAATGTCACGTACATTCTAAAAAAGGCAGCCCAGTGCTACAATGTTCCAGTAGTTTTTTCAGCGCCAAATAAGATGGCGCGACTTTGTCACCAGATGAATTCCCCACAGCCGTCTTCAGACCCGTGCACTACTAAACACCGAAATAAGTATGTGGAATGCGAAACTGGCGTAGTCTACAAAATCCCCATGACATGTGAGATGACATACGTGGGTCAGACGGGCAGGTGCACTAATGATCGCACCAGCGAGCACGCTGCCTCTACAAGAACGACGCCTTCAGGGCATCTTGTGATTAATTGTAATAGATACTCGTGCACCCTGGCCTTAAACGACACTAAGATTTTGGCTAGAAACAAAGATAAAGTGTCGCGAGAATTACATGAGGCATTTGAAATTAGAACCAGGGAGAAGAAATGTATAAGTGATACGTCCCTATCTTTGTCTACAAAAGAGTTTGAATTTTTAAAACGTGGGCTGAGCAGATAGGGTTAAAAGGGTTTTTGTGGCTATATAACGTGTGAATTTTCAATAAACTTCAGTTGAGAGTGTGCCTTATCCCATTTCCCTTTGTCTGTGTCCCTGTGTTTTTTGGTGCTTTTTTTGTTTCGAAAAAATAAATATTTAATCACAAAAATTAATGTTAGAGGAAGTGTTAAAAAACCCTAAGTTTGATGAGTATGTATACATCAAATTACCATTTAATATTTAGCTAATTATGACATTACACAAGGGTTGTGACCATGGAAACTGACCAGGCATAAGTCAAAGCGCATGGGAACTTTAGCAAATCCATGCAGTGCAGGAGACTAATGAGAATGATAAAACTAATGCAGAGAATAGGCAATAGTTATAGAAGAGGACACTAAGTGCAATGTCTATGAGAATGCAATGGAATTTTAACATAGTAACACAGACACAAAGTGGGGACTAAGAACGGTAACGCTAGTGATGACAATGTTAAATAATCATATGGTGAGAGGGCCCTTGTTACTATGCACTTCCTTTCGTTCTTTCTGGTATCTTAGTTTGTGCCTTTAGAGCCCATCGCGCCGTCGTTTCTTTACGCGCTCTTCTTTGTGCGCCGCTAACAGCGGGTCTGCTGGAAGTGGGCCAAGCCAGGCTTTAGTTGAAAGACTGGCCGTGGGCCGTATCTGGATCGCGGGCGGGGTTTGGAGACCTCTGGTCTATGTCGTAAGGTGTTTGCACCCAAACTATAGGGAAAAAGTGCACTAAACTTCATCGTAATCAATCTGTCAGGAAACCGATTTATACAGTTCCTCCCTCCAAAGGGCCATCATAGCATAAGATTTATGTGGTATATGCTAATTAACCTATCCACGGATCTACTTCTAGGTTCACCTTGACCATGGTGTCTTGGTGCAAAAGGACAAGCTGTCCTACGTCGGGAGGCTCCATGTTCGTTAAAGAGGCCCAAAGCTGGTCTTCGGCAAGGAGAACCTGCATGGCCGGAGTGTGACTGGGGTGCCATGATGGTTCTTCAAGGGGGCCGTGGCCAACAGGGCCCCGAGGCAGCAGTCAGCAGTAAGTGCCTACTTGTCACAGATGTCTCATACTTGGTGCGACATTCGACACTGATGATTTCAGAAGTTGGAATATGCTAAGACAAAATTAATGGGATAAAATACTCCAAGGAGCTCAGAGGTTTCAATATTATAGACTGTTGAAGGGTCATGGTTTGACTAGCTCGAGCTTTAGGAACGTGAAGCTCCGAGCGCAAAGGTGAAATGAAGAAACTCTATCTTCCTCTTTGTGCTTAAAGGGACCATGAAATGACCTTTTTACGTTTGCCAGATAACTTTTACATTAAACCGTCAATGTTCACTGAATGCCGAGCAGGCATCCGTTTTCGTCTCAGTTTATTCATTTTTACACAAAAAATTAATGAAATATAGACTTTTTCTTTCTCTCCAACTGACCGCAAAACAAGCTGCGGCGTAATTTTGACGGTCGTGACGTACCCTGTTTCCGGAACCGGAAGTTCTCTCGGCAGTAGGAGAATGGGAGCGTTGGCGGCGGCGAGTTGGGGGTGCGCCGGTAGGTTTTACTGCGCTGATGGCGCTGATGTCACCGATGTATTTTCTGAATCGGCTCTCATCGCCGCGATAGCCATGGACACATCGCAGCTGAGCGAGATTCAATTAGATATTTTGCGCTATAGCGACAGCATGGGACTAGCCCTATACGCCGGTATGCCTGTTGGGAAGTGCGGAGAGTCTTCCAGTGAAGACTTTAGAAGTCAACCCAACTGTCATTGTTGGTAAAAGGCGGCCCGTGTCAGTCGTTTGCAAAGCGACGTAGATAGAGGCAAATTGCCGCCGCGTTTTCGCGGCCTCGGAGATGCAGGAGCTAGCCGACGTTAAAAAAGATACGTTTGAACTACAACAGTGTCAGCAAGAGCCCCGTAAATACTTGTTCACACTCGGAGCAGACGCGCGCGTTTGATGAAAGTGCTGAATTCGCGCTGTTGGTAAGCGCTTCGGGACCAATCTTTTACGATTGCAACTCAATACTGATGCGACACTCGGCAAAGGAAGGTTGGACCAGCATTGCACGTAGCTCCCACGAACTGTTATAGCTTGACAGTGACGTGCAGTCTGTCAGAATAAAAATGGCATACTAATAACAAAGTGTACATACTGTGTTACGAAGGTAACCCATACGGCGTTTATTTGAGCTCTATATCACACAAAACAAGAAGATAGAATCGACGAGAGTCCCTTTTCGACGACAGTGTTTGTCAACACTGCCTCAGAAAACAAGGGAAAAGATTGACCTCACCCCTTAATCTAAAATTGAGGTCAGCGATCAAAATACGGGAAAGGTCCACAAGGGTCGCGCGGGCATATTCCATTCAGCACGCCAGCCAGTCGTGGGCAGACGGTCATGGCCAAGTACCGTCGAAGCAACGCTGCACCAGAGTCAAAGGACCTGCTAAGCCTATCTGCCGAGTTCGCTTGGTCGCGGGTCGGTGAATTCATGGCCGTTCTGGCTTTTCTCGGGTGTTTGTGGATTCAGCGTTCTTGTTCGTCGTGGTCTGTTTCAAGTACTTTTTTCTTGCTGCTTGAAGTCGAGACGCGCCAGAACACGTAGAAAAATAAACGTTCCTTGATCGTCGCGGCCAAGTAACTGAGCCCAACGCTGTCGGCCCCACGACCAACTCTCTACCGCCCCTGCTGCGCACGTGCAGTAGTTGCTTCGTTTACCACACGATAGATGGCGCTTGGTTCTCAGCATTATCAAATTTGGCAATTATCGTCACATCTCTAATTATGCTACAAAATGTGGATCAATTATCGTCACATCTCTAATTATGCTACAAAATGTGGATCTGAATATTATTTAACAAAACTTTTAGGAAACATTCGCCGGCTATTTGTTGTTTACGATCGCGGTGCTGGTGAGGTAGGCTCTTATCCAATAGGCGACGTGGATTCGGCTGATGCACTGCGATTCTGCGGATGCATCGCAGTGAAAAGGCAGAGAGCTTTTAAAGGAAAGAAGGCGCAAAAGAGTCCAGTTTTCTTTTAAAAGTTTTATAGCGAATAATTTTTTTGGGCTCCCTATTTTTGTGTTTTTGTTTCTTTTCACACCTTTTATGACGATCGGTGGATGAAATTCGATTTCAGAATCGTTTCATGGTCCCTTTAATATATAAAAAAAAAATAGAGTTACCTTGTCACGGTCACCTAGGTCGTTTGCTGGTTTCTGGTCTATTCACACTATAAAAGTTTCCTGTCTGGGGAGAACTCGTCACGCTTTACAGCAGCATGCTCCGCGTCGCAAATGTCTGCTAATCCCCACAACTTTTGCGGGAGGTGCACGATATCAGTGGCTCGCTCGCAAGACCTTCTGCTGGATCTCCAGAGTAACTGGGCCCCTCATCTCCTTTAGAAAAACGAACTGCGAGGCACTCATTTTTTTCTTTTGTAATCAACGGCTACCACTAGAAAAGTTGCGAAAGTCGATCTGTTTGTTCACTAGAACTTCTGCAACCGAACTGTGTGGCTGTGTCCTTCCGAGTACTGCCCATATTTTCTGAACTGCCTTCTCGTCGTAGGTGTTCCTCCTTTCTAGTCTATGACATGCTCAGTTTTCTTACCAGGGAAGTATCTTATATGAATGGACCATTAGGGTCACGACAGAGATATTACATTAGATTATTCTTGATGTGAAATCTTTGTTGGCAATTTATACACATGCCCAGAAAGAACAACAGCGGCTCAAAATATTTCTTTCGCACAAAAACTGCTGGCCGAGAATTGTGTGTTGTATTGCTTTCACTCGTTTCCATGGGGACATTGTTGGGCATAAAATATGTTCGAGGTTCTCGGCGATCGGAGGCAGATTTTCATAATTTAAAATACATATTTGCATTCATAGAACATACTTTTAGTTTAGTTAGCAGGCAAGCGAGCTGGTTAAAGATAGACGTGGTAATCTTGAAGCGTGAAACAAAAAGGGATGGCCAGACGTGAAGCTCCGGAGCTATGCATCTTTCCACTCCTTTTCGTCCCACCGTTCCAGGGTCTATAAATTTTATAACCACTGAAATGCAAGGAGCACACTGATGCAAGCAAACTTTAAGTGCATAGTTGTGGAAAGTCATACTACGTCTGTTCAATTAGCCTGAACCGGCCGATCTAGTTCACGCAGTGCAAGAACTGACATGAACATCTTGGGAAGAAACAGCGGCAAAGAAACTTGGACAAGAGTAAAGGAAAAAACATGACAGGACGTTGTTTGTTCCTTTACTCTTGTCCAAGTTTCTTTGCCGCTGTTTCTTCCCAAGATGTTCACCTCAAACCAACTAGCCCAACACATCACATTGTTGCAAGAACTGACATATTCAATTAAGGGGGACGCGGGTCCTAAAAATGCAAAAAATCGCGAAAAAGTTAATTTTTAAAAAATCCTGTATTTGGGTGCCTTACATATCCAAGCACCTCTCTCCAAAATATTATAGCGTAATTCAAACTCAAAGTATAAAAAAAACGATAATTACGTCGCGCGGAACGCGCCCAAAATCTCTCCGAACGAGAAACCCGACGTCGAAACGGGCGCCCTCCGCGCTCCGCCGGTGCGCCCCCAATCGCGGCCATTTTGGTCTCGTTCGAAAGCTTGCTTCTTTGTCTACATTTTTGGCGCCATTAAAAATGGCGTCCGCCCGGGGAACGCACAGAATACCGCGTTTTCCCGGAGAAAGAAAGCGAGCTAGCGATTGGCTAAGGAGCACGGGCCGCAGCGAGCGCTGCCGCTATTGGCCGAAGCGCACGCCTCCTCTCCTGAAAAATGTCAGTCTCCTCTCCCTCCTCTCCTTCCTCGCGGCGCGGAAGGAGCGAGATCGTTGTTTGTCGTCTGCTAGCGGTTGCGTTTTGGCTTCAACCACGTTATTTTTCGGCGTCCGCCTGCTTCGTTTGGATCGACGTCTTTACGAGACATCGGTAGTGATCGCGATGCCTGGCGTGAAGCGCTCAACGCAGCGTGCGTACGGCAAGCGGAAGCGTCGGGCGTGGAACAAGAGTGCTTCGCTCGCATCGCCAGCCGCGTTGCTTGCGACGGACATGCGGCAAGTTCAGCTGCCAGCAGCTGCGTCGTCTTCCGAGGTGCCCGCCCCTGATGTGAGCGATGAAGAAGACGACGGCTTCGGCCCTGGTACGTCACGACTCGACTCGCATTTCTACACGGCAAGCGAAATTGCTCAACGCGCGGCGCGGGCTGACGAGTTGAAGCAGGATTTGGCCGCGAAGTCTGCCACGCAACGGAAGTTCGACCTCCTGAATGTCACTGTCGAGGATGAAGAGACAGATTCCGGCACGCAGTTCGTGATCGTCGATTTGAACGTGCTGAACATGTTCTTCGCGACCACCAAATGTGGGCAGTGCGGATTGGCCGCACCTACGCTCGAGAAAGCCAAGGAGAAGGAGTACGGGCTGGCTGTGAAGTTGGTGCTGACGTGCCCGTCGTGCGGCTTCTGCGAGAAGCATTTTTCGTCGCCCAGAACTCAAGGGGAGGCACGGATTACGCCTTTTGAGCTCAACATGAGAGCTGTGAAAGGAATCCAGTCCATTGGAAAAGGGTCCACTGCGCTGTCCGACTTCTGTGCGGCCTTGAACGTTTCTCACAGAGGCCTTCACCACAAGACGTTCCAGCACCACTTGCCGACAGTGATGCAAGCCTGTGAGCTGTCAGCAGCAGCTTGTGAAGCAGAAAGTGTTGAAGCTGTGAGGACCCTCTACGCAGACTTCCTCAACCTTCCGAACAACATCGACGTCATGAACGATGGCACCTGGAAGACACGGGGCCGCACGTCTCACATTGGTGTGGGCTGCATCGTGGAGCTATACACCGGCCTAGTGATCGACCACATCGTCCTGTGCAACCTCTGCTTGGGATGCTCACTTGGCCCAAAGCCCGAAGAGGAAAGCTACAGTGCGTGGTTTGCAGAGCACAAGCCAGACTGCAAAAAGAACATAGACTGCAAGTCGGGGCGGATGGAGGTGGAGGCAGCACTCATCATGTTCAGGAGGTCTTTTGAGAAGCATGGTCTGCGCTACACGACGGTCCTCTCTGACGGAGACAGCAGGACGCATCATGCTCTGACAGATGAAGCTGTCTACGGGTTCGTGGATATTGAAAAGAAGGACTGCCTCAACCATGTCCACAAGCGGATGGGATCAGCCTTGCGGACGCTTGTTGACAAAAGGAAGGCTCAAGGCGAAGTGCTCGGAGGAAAGGGCAGGCTGACACAGGAGAGGATAAAAAAGATAACCAACTACTATGGTTATGCCCTTCGGAGCCACAGCCACGACGTTCCTGCGATGCAGAAGGCTGTGCAAGCCACCCTTCGCCACATGTCGTCCACCGACGGGTCTCCTGACCACGACCTCTGCCCTGAGGGAGCCAGCTCATGGTGTTCTTACAACAGAGCAGTTGCCAACAACGAGCAACCCCATGGCCACAAGAACGCCCTCCCAGGCTTTGTTCGAGAAGCACTGGAACCAGTGTTTGCCAGGCTTAGCGACAAGGACTTGCTCCAGCAGTGCAGTGATGGCAAGACGCAGAACCCGAGTGAAAGCCTGCACTCCGTCATCTGGGCACAGGTCTCGAAGAACACCCATGCATCACTGTACAGTGTACAGAGGGCTGTTGCTGAAGCTGCGAGCATCTTCAACCAGGGAGTGAGGAAGACAAACGAGAGCGTGGCTAGCAGCCTGGGCTACACGGCTGGCACTGCCCTCGTCAGGAGGAGCACCGAGAAGGACAGTCGGAGGCTGCACAAGGCCAACAAAGAGTTCTCTGACGCTGACAGCATGAAGAAGAGACTCTCCACAAGGCACAGGGCGGGCACAGACCAGGATTATAGTCCTGGGCTTCTCTGAGAGTCAGGCATGCCCATCGCCCATTCACAAGCTGGTGTTTTGAAGACGCCCTCTAAAAAGCCCTTCTTAGGGCTAACCAATTGTTGCATATCGGGCTGTTTTCCCTACCCGTGTCTCTCCCTTAGTATGAAATTCAAACCAAAGGCATTCCACCCATCTAAAGCTTCAATGTTGTTACTTTTGCATACCCAAACTTCAAAGTCTATTTTCTCAGCTTTGTTTTTTTCAGCATACTCTCCGGCCAGGGAGGCTTTTTGATTCACTTGCGCTCAACCGATTTTCATAAACTTGGTACTATTTTCTTTGGAATGAACTAGACTGCAAGCTAAAGCTATTTTTATTGTGATATTTCTTGATATATAGAACTGGCAGTTCATTATTAGACATTGTTATAGCTTCTATTGTATGTCTTCTGTTCACTTTAATTTTTTTACACGATTATATGGTGCTATAGGAATAAAAATAGCTTTAGCTTGTATCGCATTTCTTTAGGAAGCAATTGATACCTTTTTTTTATTAATATTTTAATAGGAAGGTTTTTTAAAACTTTTCCTGAAATTAGCTAATTACTATTTTTATTTTGTTAATAACTTTCCACAAAAAAGAGGTATCTGAAATCTGATTGCAGTTATAGATATCAGTGCAATAAACTGCATGCCTGTGCAAAATATCGCTGAGATAGGCCAATAAACAAAAAAAAAGTTTTGAGAACCCACTTCCTCCCTTAAACCGGAAGTTGCATAAACGCTGAACTGGCATGTTTGATTTGTCCCAGTGCTGCACGAGTTAAGCCTCAGTCCGCAGAATCTTGCGCTAGCCCAAAGTCAGTTCAGCGTTCACGCAGTAACAGACGGCAACTCTTCGGTCTTTCGAAAGTTGATTACAGCGTCGTTTGTAATGCTGCGGCTTAACTTCACGGAGCCACAGCCCGGCTTGCACACAGCTGCTGCACTCCTTTGAACCCGGTTTGAACTGGTTAAAAAGTTTCTGGCCGAATCGTACGTACTTATTGTTTTAAGCAGACTGCATAATCACAAAAAGTCGCTCTTGGAGAATACATGGCATCACAATATATTAAGAAAGCATAAATTGTAGTGGAAACTACTTTGCTTATAATTGCAGGAAGTAAAGTATAATTTTTCAAGCAACTGTAGATATACATTACAGCGAAGCATGACTTATTGTTTCATTCTTTTCCCCAGCAGACGCCATCAATGAGTACATCTGGAGGCATCATCGCGAGGCGTCTCCGGGGAAGAGGACAGCTCGGGTCAACCATTACATGCGAAAGCTGCTGCAGGATATTAACAAGAAGCTTGACTTCGAATACCCATCAGACGGATCACCTAAGCTTCTTTAGCAGAAAAGACATTCTCCCAAAAGGAGGAGTTCATGCCATATGGCGCCGTAAAGGCCCTTTCCCCTAAACTGCCAATTTCAAGAAAGGAGCTGGCTAACGGCCTTTACCGACGGAAAGGAGTACTCTCGACAGTAGGTGCCGTGGATGTAAACAAAATTGTTATTGTATAATTAATTAAAACGAGAGAATAGAAAGCGTGAAGACTGTAACTACAAAAACTTGGCATTTTTCTGTGTTTTCGGAGTCTACGCGAGCGAACAATAATTTGGCATACTCTCGCGGTTCACGCAATTGCGCGAGTTCTTCAAACCCAATACCCCATTTGCCAAGATGGCTGACACAAATGCCAGCGACACGAAAACCCCAAAATCCAAGGGCTCTAGGGTTCAATAGACCGAGGGGGAGACCCGCACCCTAATCCAAGTGTGGGAAGATAATATCGGCGATATCCGGCGCCAGACGCATAACGCCGGCGTGTATGACACAATGGTGCTGCACCTTGGCCGCTTGGACATGAGGTGCCACAGGCAAGTGGTAACAAAGATAGAAACCTGACGCAAATGTAAAGGCAAGTGTTTTTTGCAGACCCCTTTTCACAGCGTCTGGTTTGTTCTTCAATTGTGCAAGCGCGCTGCTCAAAACTGCCATTCCCCGTTTTGTACATAGTGAGCAACGCTGCCAAGTGTCAGTTGTAAATGAGAATGCGTGGAAATTTCGCGCTAGATCAGGAGTCGGCAACCTTTTGTAGCGGCGGGCCGAGTCGTCACGAAGCTCACATGGAGAGGGCCAGACGCCAAGTCGCAAAAGAGGTGGAGTGCGACGGAGGGGGGAGGGGGGGGGGGGTTATTTTTTTGGTGTTGTGCCTGGGGCTGCAAGTGGCCAACCCCTGCTCTAGATAAGAAGCCACGTGCTCGCGCAAATAGCTCTCAGCATCATACTGTGTATGACATGATCGAATCGCATGCACTGCCAAAGTTTTGGCATCAGTCAATCACCACCCTTTCATGGGATCCAGTCAACTCGTCCAATGTGGAAGGTCGACTGCTTTCGAAGGCCAACGCGTCGGATAGGCCAGCTTGTCCTAGGTCCATTTGCAGAAAGGGCAACTCATCGAAAGGGCATCATCGAAAGGGGCAACTTGTCGACGGGCAACTCGTCAAATGTTCCAAAAGTCCTAGGTTGTCTTTTATTGTTGTTGTTTATTTGCTTTCTATTTTTCGCCTGTATTGTGTTCTCTTTATGCAAACTGCGTGCCAGCGAACACCATAACAATGGGACGCATTCTTGGAACACCAAGACCGGGCATTTCTGACCCCTCACAATCTAAGAATATAGAAATTTCTGTCATCTCTAGGATGCTCGTGAATGCAGATGGGAGCTCGTATTGAAACAGTATTTCAACACATTCTGTGGTGCTCCCAAACTAATAAGCCACTTGTCAGGGTCGTCTATGCTACACCGCACCATCTTACAGAACAGAGAAGCCACTGCTGCGGGACTGGACTTGGCATCGCTCAGCGCACCTGCTGGCATCCAGCAGGGTGCAGAATGCTCTGGTGTATGTATTCTCGCCTATACTGTGCAATCCACTTATAATGATAATGAGAAACCCCAAAAATTCAATTGTTATAACCAGTCATCGTTGTATCTGGACTACAAACTGGTCGTTTCTAGTCTAGAAACTCTAGAAGCTGATCATTATAAGCGGTACATCGTCATATGTGGTATCATTATAAGTGGATTGCACTGTATTGCTACATTTGGTGTGCCCTGTACCTGCAAATACAATCAGATCATGCACTGCTCTTACAGAACAGAGAAGCCACTGCTGCGGGACTGGAATTGGCATCACTCAGCGCACCTGCTGGCATTCAACAGGGTGCAGAATCCTCTAGTCAGGTATGTATTCTCACCTAAATTTCTACATGAGGAGTGTCACTATACAGCTGCGTGGTGCTCCACTCTTACAGGACAGCAGTGCAGCAGCGGCGTCGGATATTTTGTCATTCAGCGATTCTCATGACGACCCTGGGCTGTGCAAGGCATCATTCAGTGCATCTGCTGGGACAGAACATTCAAAGTCCAGTGCCGCTCTATGTTTATTTGTCAGTTGGCCCCCCAGGTGCAGCACATGGAGCCAGGCTTGTCCGGATACACAAACGAAAGGTATGTGCACAGTACTCGTTTTAATTAAAGTAAGCATCCTAAATGTACTCTTTTTATGCACCAGGTACACAGACTGCGAAATCTTGGTATGCCAGCCAAGGCAAACAGGCAGAAAAGTCCACCCCTGTTGAAGTTCAGCCGTCAACCACATCTTCAGGTACGTGGAAGCAGTGCCTTTACATAAAGAATGGGATAGAATAGAATTTTTATTTGGAACACATGCATTTCCAAAAGGATACAATAACGAGAAAGTGTAAGCCTCAAGGGCTTGTGTACCTGGCTGGGCAGGGTAAGTGGCAATTCAGTACGCAATACAAATAAAGTGCTCATACATCGTCGAATTCATGCATTCAAGCAACCGAACAACAGCATGAACTACATCCTGGGAAACCATAAATCTGGAATCAATCAACAAAAAGACAGCAGCACTGCACAACAATAGAAACTCTCTCCTTGAAAACCATGTATCTGCAATCAATCAACAAAACGACGGCAACTCTTCCGCTCAATACAAAACTACCGTAAGATACCGAGCAAGCGCCCACTCAAAATTTGAAAATAATCACAAAAAAATAGGGGATAGGCGCATGTGAGGACATCAATTCACATATATATGTACTTTGCATATTTTTTCAGGCACTTCAAATTTTGGGGGTGGGCGCTTAGTGTGGAATGGGCAGATGCACGGTATTCTACCGTATATGAGGAAAACCACATCTCTGGAAGAAATAGCAAAAGGTCTCGCATTCAAACTTCACTGGTGTAAATTCCGTAAGGCTCTTTTGAGTTTTCGCCTCGATGCGACCGCAAGTAAGGATTCTGGCATAGTATTAAAAATATGTGGCACCTAATACATCCGCGTGCATTCTCCCTATTTTGTTTGGATTCACGGTATGCTAAATCGAGGAGATTGTTTGATTGGGCGCCCTTGGACGTACAAAGTATAAAATTCGAATTCCAGAAACACTGAGGTACTACAGTCTCTAGATATGTCATATGCTTACTCATGTGAAATGAAATAACTCAGTTTTGTACTGAATACATTTCTCTCGCAGATTTGGTACACCATGATATTTGTCCTGAGGGTCAGTCTGTTTCCGAAGTGGCAAGACAGAGTCCCTTGGGAGATGAGACAGGTGCCTTTGGATATCCAAAAACCAGCCGAAGCAACTTCTGCAGGGAACGATGGGCAGTCACAGCCGTGGTGTTCGTCTCCCACTAGTGGCAGAATCGCAAGCCCTTTGACTCTAGACTTGGATGTCACTCCTCAACTTCTGGAAACTGACGCTGAACCTTTGGACACCAGCGACGAGGAAAGCGACACCAGCGACGAGGAAAGCGACTCCAGTGACTTTGAGGATATACCTGCGGAGCCCTTGGACAGAAGCTACCGACCTGACGACTCCATCAATGCTGACTATGAGGCAGATACTTCAGATGCCAGTGCATTTTCTGACAACTGCGTGATCACAGATGATGGAAGCCCTCATGAGTAAGTGCTCACTCTCTTCTGTAAAGACATAATTTTATGCTATGAATAGGCTAGAATTTTTGGGGTCTTAGTAGAGGGCCCACAAATAGCAAGTAATAGGACAAAGCATAAAGCGAATAGCAAGAAACACAGCTTCTGAGTTTAGTAGGCTGTATAATCAGGGTGTCTAGCGACCGGGAAAATTGGGAATTGCCAGGGAAATTTTAATTACCGGGAAAAATCAAGGAATTGTCAAAAAGCGAGCCCAGTCAGTAAAAATGAGCAGGAAACGCTATCGAGTGCCCTGAGCAAAGACTTGAGGACTTAGAGGCAGAAGAATGGGCAATAAATTCTGCTTAGTGCAGAGTGCGGGCTTAGCCCACCTGATGTAGAGTGTGCTACCCGATGCAAAAGGAACAGCCGACAAATCCAGTTCAAGCCTTGGATTGAATTGGATTGGACTCGGGACGCGACACTAGGCTGGATCCAGTTAGAGCTACTAGCTCTAGTAACTAATGCAAAGCTGCAGACCCCAATCCCATCTAAGCCTTAAGCCGAAAGTATCTGAAAGTGTGCGTCTGGTGGCCATACTGCCATTCGGTTATTGACATGTGTGGTTGAGCGTCGTGTTTTCATCATGTTTCCGGAAGTGGGCTCGTCGCTGACGATGTCGGTGGCAAGAAAGTGCTCGTTTAGACCGGACTGGACAAACCCGAATATTTCGGGATATGTAAGTTAGATTAAGCCCGTGCAAAATAATCTTCACAGTGCTCAATGCCTTGTGTTGTAATGATCTTTTATGTTTAACCACCTCTACTGTGGTCAGGGAAGTTCACCTGAAATTGTCCGGGAAAATCTGGAAAAGTCAGGGAATTTCAAAATAATAATTTGCTAGACACCCTGATAATGTACTACTTGTTTTGTTTTCCAGAGAGTTCAACACCGTCGACCCCGTGAAGGAAAACAAGTATCTCGTCTGCCTCTCAATGCTCCTGCAGCTGTTCTCCGTGTGCAGAGAATGCCTAGCCCCCACGCAAACGAAACTGACAGGAGGGGGGACTCTTCTGCATGCTGTGATCACGTGTGTATGGGGCCACATCACTGTGTGGGAAAATCAGCCCAGAGTAAACGGCAAGGCACTCATGAGTATCCTCCTGCCTGCTGCGATTACATACGCCGGGGCCAGCCCTACACAATTTCTGCGCTTCTTGAGTTCCATAGGCATCGCTGTCATCCATAAGAGCCTGTTCTTCCAAGTCCAGAGATGGCCCCGTAGACAAGCAAAGCGATGGCTCCATCAAGCGCGATTTTACGTCGGCAACATATGCAATCAAATATTACTCCAGCACATCGCTTTGGCATAGGTACGTGTTGAGCGATTTCTCATGCAACCAGAACACGTTTTCACTTCGCGATCGTGCGAGCTTTCGAGAGTTATCTCTCTCGTGGCGCAATGTCCACACGATGCACGACGCTTACATTCGATGTATCCTGACAGACAGTCGCTGTCATACGCAACAACGCAGTCGATTCTATCGGAGTTGCATGGGTTCATTTACACGGGGGCTATTGGAACTACCTAATCGAAATTCAGAACAACGAACGGTCGCACCACACGAATTATTAGAAAAACTAACAGAAGAACCACACAGGCTGACTACGTTGCAACAGTCCTTCCTCAGGCCCGTTCAGGTTAGAAATACAGCTCTCCCAGCGTGCAAGCGCGTGCACGAGAACGTAGCGTTGACAAGCTTGTGATTGCACTGGCTTTCCCGCATAAGACATGACGGCGGCTACAGTCCCCAGCTTGCATCTACTACAATTGCGTACAAAATATAGCTTGGCAAAAACTTACCTCTTTGTGTGTTTCGGTTTTAACGAAAATGAAACGGGAGCCGTCCTGCGCAGCCGATGCGATGCAGACGATGCGTGTGCAGCGCAGTCGCGCGGTCCGTGCGGAAGGCCTTGTGACCCTGTTACCCACGTGGTGTGTGCATGCTCTCGACGTCGACAACGTCGACCGTAGACGCCGACGATACAATGTTGCCCATCCTTCACGAAGTTTCGGTTTCGTTTTCGATTTTGGTTATTTTAAGATTACACGAAAATTAAATTACTTTTCGGGGAAAAGAGTATACAGGGTCGTTTATGAGTGCTTTGCAAGGTAATATCATCCACTAACTCCAAATTTTCAAAATTGAGCGGAGTTGCCCTTTAAGGAATGACTATCATGTTCCTCAATGCAGCTGTTCCTACCTTCTAATAATCGGGGTTCCGACAGGGGTTCCCACCGTCTAATAATCGGCACGTGCCTTTCTAAATATTCGGGTTCGTCCAGTACGGATTAAATGAGCACTTTTTTGCTGCTAACATCGTCAGTAAAGAGGCCACTTCCGGAAACACTATGAAAACACGACGCTCAACCACACACGTCAATAACCGAAGGGCAGCATGGCAGCGAGATGCACACTTTCGGATACTTTTGGCTTAAGGCTTGGATTGGGGTCTGCGGCTTTTCCACTTGTTACTAAATCTAGTAGCTCTAACTGGATCTAGCGTAGTGTTCCACTCTCAATCTAATCCAAGGCTTGGACTGGATTTGCTTGTTCCCTTTGCACCGAGTAGCACACTACATCAGGTGAGCAAAGCCCGCGCTCCACTCTAAGCAACATTTACTCCCTATTTTTCTGACTTCAAGAATTCAAGTCTTTGCTCAGGGCACTCGATGGCGTTTCCGGCTCATTTTCCCTGACTCGCCTCGCACTTTGACAATATCCCTGACAATTCCTTGATTTTTCCCGGTAATTAAAATTTCCCTGACAATTCCTGGTTTTATAGGTTTCCAGCTGTCTCTTTGCACCCAAAAAAGCATGCGAAATGGATGCAGGCCTTGCGGAGACAGAATCCGGATGGTACGCCGTGGGAGCCAACCGTGAGATCTCCTGCTTGCAGTGCCCATTTCGTTGGAGGTAAGTGAATGCGCCAAATTCATAGAAACTAAATGTCACTAAGACGCCAATTCTCATGTTTTTACCGTGTAAGCGAGTCTTCGCGATATCAAGTTCCCCCAGATTTCGCTCCATCTGTGCTTGTTCACACGGCACCGGTTACAGCCACAGGTGCGCTCGCGCAGTACAAGAGGACAGCAAAGCGACGGGATGCAAAGCTGTCACTACAGGCGACTCATTATGGTACATGCATTATCCTTGCAGAGAAACAACAAAGCACGCGCGAGCCGTGGAAATGGGCATTGTTTACACGTGCGACCTCGCCCAGAAGCACGAGCTCAGAGGATCGGTTAATTGGTTAATGTTCACGTTACAAGAGGGTTCGTGCGATGGTCTGGTAATGTTTACGCTCTAGCCTTTGCTTTAGTAGATGGGCAAGCTAAAGGATTTCAGAAAGAACTCCTTTAAAGAATCGGCTCGCAATCTCGACTCTGCATTGTTAGCAAAAAGAGCTCCACAACGACGGACACCTAGCGCCATCTGTGGAGGAGAGGAGGAGGATCGCGGTGGGAACTCGCACATGTCATGTCGTCACGATGAATTGTAGTCCATTTTAATCCGCACTAAGGGGAGACACGGCTCTTTAAAACAAAAAAAAGACAAAAAGTCACTTTTTTGAAATTGTGTTTTTTTATATTTATAGGGATTTTTACATATTCTCGACAAATATTTTCGCAAAATAACGCGTATTTACTTCAAGACATTGATTTGAAATCACTAAGTGAAAATGTTTCGTCCGAAAAAAAAAGCCCGAAAAATGGTGCACTTTGACCGCCGATAGATCGAGAACGACGCGATAGAATGGGGACATCTTGGTCTCATTTGAAAGCCCCGCTCCCGCGCTTTTCCTTCCCGCCGAGCATAATACAACACGGCCATTGGCTGAGGAGAACGAAGCAGAAATAAAAAACAAAATTTAGCCACGGCATTGGCTGTTCTGAATCACGTGCGCAAATGACGTTTTCTCATTGGCCACGAGCGCCGTCCGGTCATGGTTTCGGATCCGCCATCATGTTTGATTTTGAAAGATGCCAACTCCGGAGGTTCTTGGGCTCTTCAGAAGAAGTTCCACACCGGCCACAAGGTTGGAAAAAACTTCGAAAAGGACTGAGGAAGCTTATTAGAGCCTCCGTTCAACCTGCCGCAGGTGAGGCGAACACCAACGAAGTGCGGCACACCGAACCCGGCTGTGCTGCTCCGGCGACTGCGCGATGTCCGCGAGCACACCCGCGGCTTCGAATGACCGTGTGCGACATGATACCCTTCGGCTCAGCGCGTCGGATATCGCTCGAGAAGAAACAAAAGCCGAAGAAAAGCTTATTAAAGTCTCCGTACCACCTGCCGGAGGTCAGGCCAAGTGCAACATACCGAACCCGACTGTGCTGCTCCGGCAACTCCGTCGACGTCCGCGGCTTCGAATGACCGTGTGTTACATGATATGCCGTGGCTCAGCGCGTCGGATATCTCTCGAAAAGAAGCAAAAGCCGAGGAAAAGCTTATTAGAGCCTCCGTTCAACCTGCCGAAGGTCAAACGAACACCAACGAAGTGCGACACACCGAACCCGACCGCGCTGCTCCGGCAACTGCGTCGACTGTCGACGTCCGCGAACACACCCGCGGCTTCGAATAACCGCGTGCGATATGATCCTCCGTGGCTCAGCGCATCGGATATCGCTCGAAAAGAAACAAACGCCGAGGAAAAGCTTCAAGAGCTTTCGTCCAACTGTGCTACGACACGCAAAGCTGCTTTGGTTGCCTGCGCCGATCCAGCAGCTCCCGAGAGCGTGAAGTCGTTCGTCATGGTGAACCTCGACATCGTGAACTCGCTGCTTCGACTCACAAGACGACATCCAGAGGGCCATGAAGAGGAGGAACATTGGCCAGATGCATGCAGACTATGTTCCCGGAGGCTACTAGACCCCACACACAAACAATTCGTGACAGAGCTGTAAAAATGAACCCGTACATGTTTTTGCCCGTTTTCTCAAAATAAATTTTTCCAACACTTCACTATTTACAGAAGCCATATCTCACCTTCTATGCAACCGATCTTCACCATTTTTTCTTTTTCTGCTAGGGGCATTAGTGCCATATGCAATAAGGGGTATACACGTACGAAATATGATACAGAATTTTTTTTTATTTGTCTTAATATGTAATGTAAAAATTACTTTTGAAAGTGAAAAGTTTGATATGTTGTAAAAAAGCAGTAAATCGTCCTAGAGTTTTCATTTATACCTTATTGCATACTGCAGACTTTCTAGTTCACAAATATATCTTTAATGCTATGTTTTTATTCTATTTTTTTTTTAATTTTGCAAATGAAATTTTAATTAATTGCTATTCTACTTAAGCTATTTCAAAACTAATTACATATTTATTACTAGATTGTAAAGGCAGATGTGCTATGTAAATTTCGTTAAGTTTGAGTCATAAATAAAAAAAAAGCTCTAGAAGCAGTGTTTCCCTTAAATCGTTGAGTTTCAATTAATATCGCTTATTCTTGAGCTCATCCACGACTAACAGCATGCCCCTCGGCATGCGCAGGTTCGTTGATTCTGGGAGGAGTTCTTTCTGAAAGACTTTATCTGTCCGTCTGACAGAGGTATAAATAGGGACGACATGTTATGTGATGGAATTACTAACTGACAACCACAAGGAAGACAGACACAAAGGGCGTTCCTTCCGTTCGACAAACCTCCTCCTCTTCTTTTTTCTTGAGGTCCGAGCTCGCGCAACACGAATCACACACACAAATACAACACTGCAAGTGTAGTTTTCAAAAGCAGTTGAGGTAGGCAACTGCTCACGCACACAAGATATTCCGCACAGCCACCATCACAATCATGTCTGTGCCAACATTGAAAACAACCTGCGAGATAGAAACCTTTCAGGGGGTTTCTTCAGTCCAGCAAGTTTGCTTTGGTCTCAGTGGACACGATTGCATATGCATCCGTCTGTCTTCACTGATTCTTAATGCCTTATTTTGTGCTGTATTTCAGGTGGTATTCAAAATGTGCAACATCAAGGCTCTTCAACAAGCCCGACTGTATCACCAGACAGTGACAGTGCTGGTGTACTTATGAATGAGGACGAGCAACCTGTTGTGACGGACGAGGACCTACCTTTTGTTCCGACAGATGGAATCAACTGTCCTGCAGGTGTTGTCAAAGAAAGACCTAGTGATGTACTAGGAAAAGAGACAAGGCCTGAAGTAACTCCAAATCCTAAGCCGAGCTCTCACTTCTCGAGTATTGAATGTGGGGGATCTTATCTGGCAAACAAAGAAGTTGGGCTTCTTCATGCCAGGACTAAGGAACTGGAAAGTGATGTAGAAAGGCAGAGACAATAAAATGAGCTCCTGGACCTTGAGTTAGAGAAATCACAACAGAATAATGAAGGCCTTGTTAAGAAGTGTCTAGAAATGTGCAACCGGACACTTAAGTTTAGACAACATTAGAAAAGGCAAGCACTTCCTATATTACACAGGCCTAACAACATACGAAGTGCTGCACAGTCTGCGCAACCTTGTTGTTGAGAAGTACCCCAAAATTTGCAAAGGGAACTACATACGTGCCCAAGAAACCGAGGAACAGCTGTTTATGGTTCTTGTATGGTTGAGGACTGGAATGCCTTGCAAGGAAATTGCTCATAACTTCGGGCTCTCCAAGTCAACTTTAAGCTGGACTTTTACATGGTGGTTTTTTATGCTGAAAGACGTACTGAAAATTATTACACGATTCCCGAAACTTCACAAGGTCCAACGCTACATGCCTGCATATTTTCGAGAATTTCCTGATATGCACATATTGCTGGACACAATTGAGGTAAGGATCCAGAAGCCATCCAGTCTGGAAGCACAAAGGAAAACATTCTGTGGCTACAAGCACTCCAACACAGTGAAATGCCTAGTCGATATAACACCAGACTGCTAAATTTCATTTGTTTCAAATTTATATGGCGGAAGCACAAGTGACCGTGCCATCGTTGCAGAGAGTGAGGTACTCGACATGTTGGAGTGCAACGACGTGGTGATGGTACACAAGGGGTTTAAGGTACGTGACCTTCTGCCAGTGGGTGTCAAGCTGTACATTCCCCTGCTCTGCATTGCTGGGGAAAAACAGATGAGCCGCAGTAACGTCGTCTGTACACGAAAGGTGGTACGAACAAGAGTCGGCCATTAAAAATGGCAGACATCGCAGACAAAATATTTACAACATGGGCATTGTTGTGAACCTTCCGGGGTCCTCTTATTCATGGAGCGGAGGAAGCAGAGTAGTTGTGGGGACTAGTCTGGGTGATGTGTGCTTTGGGTATTTTGTGTTGGTGCCCTTGGGTGGCTTGGTTACTTAGTGTAATAGTTAGAAGTGTTTAACCTTTTTTTCCTCTTAGTGTGTACTTCTGCTTGGTTGCAATGATGGTGCAAATTGATTGTATTTTGGCGAAATGTACAGTAAACCCCGTTAACTCGAAGTCATAAAAACCGGGAAAAATTTCGAGATAAGCGAAATTTTGAGATAAGCAGAGTACCGAAATTTTCGAAGTACCAACCGCGGATTGCGAAAATCTAGCGCTTCCAAAAATCGTACCAATCACAGCTTCGTTTTTAAAGGGGCCCTGCAATCATAATTAAGCGTCTACCTTTTTTGCGGTTTCCACGTCTGTTGGGGTTCGGGCAAGCCAGCGGGCACGGAGAGAGTCACTAAATATGAGTCCGTCATATTTTAACCGGACGACGCGGAAACCTCCTCCACCGACGGGGGCGACCCGCGGTACCGAAAGCGCGCGTAATGTGACGTCTTAGGTCCTGGGCTTACTACTGGTCAGAGCCGCTAAAAGCTTCTTTTTAGTCGAAATACAAAATATAAGTGGCGCGAACCGTTTCAATTATTTATAAAAGTAGTTTTTGTTCAGTATTTGAGATCAGAAAAGAAACAAATGCAGTTTATAAAGTACGGAAACAAGAAATGATCCGTCGACATACCCGCCACCAATCGGTGGAAAAGGCGGCGCCTACTAGAAAGGAGTAGTGGGATCAGGCGCCGACACGGAAAAATCCCGGATGTACGCGGCGGCGCTGTGGCCGTAGGGACCGAAGGACCCGGCCGGCTCTGAGCGTTCCCAAGGCCTTCGGTGAGCAGCTTTGTCTGGCGGTTTGGCCGTTTTCCCGGTATGGCAGCGCGAAGTGGCTCCCATTCTGAACTGATCTTTACCCCGTGTTTGCTGTCGTTTGTGGCCAATGAAGTGTCATGCCGAATTTGTGTTTAATCGCGCAGCAAATGCATTGAGAGCCGCTCTAACTGCCCGCTACATACAGCCTATCCAGAACACGCTTTCGTGGCGCCCTCTCGCGCCGTCGAAACGGAGTACGGCAGCCGTGAGCGCTCGCTCAGCTCACCACCCCTCGTCTAGTTCACGGCCACTCAAGCAACCAAGGACGTCATGAAGGAGGTTATTTTTTGCTTGTTTTTGTAACTTTAATTTGCCTATAACTTCTAAAATAAATCGACAATTCGAGAAAAGAAAAGTGTCATTAAGTTACTACGTTCCGTGCGCTCAGGTTTGGTGCAAATTAAAAATTAGTAAAAAAGCCATTGCAGGGCCCCTTTAAGCAAGAAATCACTTACTAAAACGAGAAAAAAAACGAATTAGAAACAAGCGTCCAGCGGTCCAGCGCACGCACATATTCCTCAAAGAGCGCCGCCGTCATCCATGTGGACGGGGTTGAACGAAGGCGACGCGACAACGGCTTGGCATTGCGGCGGCGTGGCGACTACGGCGACCACGAGATCGGGAGAGCCGATAACGCCACAAGCCAGCACAAGCGTAGAGAAAAGAGAGAAAGAAAAGTTCCGGGAGATGGGAAGAAAGCAAAAAGCAAGAAAACAAACGTCCTTGAACGCTCGTCGCGTTCTGTGCGCCCGGAACGCGTTCGCGGCGCTTCCTTCTTTTGTTTATTTTTCTCCGGCGCTTCCTTCTTTTGTTTATTTTTCTCGGGCGCTTCCTTCTTTTCTTTATTTTTCTCCCGCGTTTCCTTCTTTTGTTTATTTTTCTCCGAAGACCCTCTCTCTATCTGTCTCTCTTTGTTAGCGTTATTTTTAGGTCGCGGTCGCTACGTCTGCGATGGAGATAAACTTTCTCCTTCGGCCTCAGTGTCCTTTCAGGAATATTTTGTTTTTATTTTTGCAGGCAAAGTTTCGAGATATCCATGCCCGTCCCGGAAACTTTTCGAGATAAGCGATGTCAAAATACATGGTGCCAATGGGGATTCATTTCGCAACGCACAAAAGTTTCAACTTAACCGATCTTTCGAGATATCCGTGTTCGAGTTAACGGGGTTTACTGTAGCAAGATGTAGTGGGGTACTTTGGTGCACTTAGGCATAAATGGTGCAGCAATCACATCACTGTGAATGAAAACTCTGGTTTTCAACAGCCCTCCATATTACGAAGAGGTTGCAGCAGAGGAGTCGGACATTGAGCAGCTGAGCCATCCACCTGAGCCCCAGGCACCTGCACCCGCAAAACAGGCTCAAGGAAATGTCTCCGGTGGACCACCAAAACCAAAGAAGTAGGTCTTACATCTTTAGGGATTGGTTACCCAAATACCGTTGCTTATTCTGCTGAAAAGAGAGCTGAGCACCATGAAAGTAACCCTGTGAACAATATGAGCTGAAACAATCAATCCAACCTTATTCTACACTTGTGGCCTCCACAAACTCCAGTAGCCGTCGATTTCCAACAAAGTACAGAGTATGGGGCATCAACTTTTCTACATTGAACCACATCTAATGAAAGAACTTACGGGCACGGCAGCACTGTCCACAATATTACCTTCATGGAAAAACTTCCATACATTCAGTAAGGGCCATAGATTGGTACCATAGTACAATCAACATACTGTAGTACCTTATAGCACAAGGAGTGAATGCTCACAGTGCAAATCGAACCAAGGTATCCTGGGCTCAATCCCTGCCTCTGGTGGTTTCAATATGATCCAGCATTGCACAAGCCTGCAGTCATGTATTCACCTCTGCATGTGCCGTTTCACAAACTATTCTACAGCCAGGGTGTACAGGAGCTCCCTTTTATCCAACCGCCTCACAGGGCGTCCTCTCGTACAAACAGCCAGTCCGTTCGCTGATCTCCACACTTCCAACAATTCAGCCATACCTAAAGCCATTAGAGCCTGGAATCCCCCCGCCCCTGGACAGTGTTGCCATCGTTGATCCTGGGGTATTCCGGGATCGTTTGTCAAGTCTTGTTGAATAAAGTTTTGCTTTTGCCGTATCCAGGCAGTGATCCTGATAAATTTTGGAGAGAGTTGGCAGTTCTGGCGTCCTCGTTTGTTGTCCCGTATTAATATAGGTTTGTGAACATTCAGGGATGTCTATTCGTCGTTCTTGTGTCGTACATAATTCAAGATTTTCACTGACGTGCCCCTGCCACTTTTTGTGTTCTTGTGTTTACTGTGATTCCTCTAATTAACTGAAGTGCCCCTGTTGTGTGTGAAATGATTCTTCCATCCATCCATCACAGCATCATCTTCTATGTGTCCTTTGTGTTTTTACTTGAACGGTCCCCCTTATGCAATGGGCCTTTAAGGTACTTGAATAAATAAATAAATAAATGTCACCCAGATTGGTAGTCATAGTGTACTGGCCTAAATTGCTCCTCTACAGCATTCAATCAGTATGGACCAAGGTGGTCATATGGACATATGCAAAGAGCCGTAAAATATAACCATTTGAAGTGAGGAGCTACTCAATGTCACTGCTCATAATGCATCTTCCTTGTGCATCTCCATTTGTGAAACCAGCACCTTGCAACTTCAATCAAGCTTAAATGGAATCCATACATAACCTTTGTCCACGTGATAAGATTCATCCTTGACTTCGACTGTGAGAAAGAATGGGATGCAAAACATTTTTTAAACTGTAAAACAAAAGTGCATGCATGGTGAGGCGGCCACCGACTTGGTTGGTCTGATGTGTGTATGATGGCAGAAGGATGCTAAAGTGAAATTCTGTCTTTTATTTTTTCTTTCTAATCTTGTGGGAAATAGGAAGGGGGGAGGGAGAATGCTCACTCAGGAGCTGCACTTTGAACCACAAAGAGCAGCAGTTTGGCACCCCTGGTATAGATGAAATTTACCATTAGCTGTATTAACATTCCCATCTAAACACCTGAGACTGAGTGAAGATATTCTTCACATATTCTCACCTCAGTGACAAGTGTTTTAAAAAGTGGTCTAGTTACGTTCTCTTTCACTTCGCCTATAAAGAGTATGTGATTTTTATTCCCCAGGTGCTTTGCAAAATAGTGAATGCAAAATAATTAACTTTAGTGAGGACATGGAAGTGTTAAGAATTTAAAAGAACTTTTTTTATTCTAGAAAGCAATACTGTAACTGAATGAAATTGTGACCACCAAATGCTATCATTTTAATATCACATATATACCAACTGAAAAAAAAGAACTACAACCGCAGGACATCCCGGCAGGCTCTACGCTCCGACGTGCTTCCGCGAGCTTGCTCTTGTTTATGTTTGATACGGCTGTTATACCTTCATTTAACTGTGTCCACGCTCTTTTTTTCGTCTTTTCTCACTTCACTGTTTTCTGTATATATATCTGCACATTTATATAGTCATATATAGACAGGGTGTCTAGCAAATTATAATTTTGAAATTCCCTGACCACTGTAAATATATAAGGCCATCACAACACAAGGCATTGAGCATTGAGCACTGTGAGAATCATTTTGCAATGGCTTAATCCAACTTGCATATTCCGAAATATTCGGGTTCGTCCAGTCCGGATTAAACAAGCACTTTTTTGCCACTGCCATAGTCAGTGAAGAGGCCACACTTCCAGAAACACAATGAAACCACGATGCTCAACCACAGATGTCAAAAACCGAATGGCAGCATGGCCGGCAGATGCACACTTTCGGTTACTTTCGACTTGGATTGGATTGAAGTCTGCGGCTTTCCCATCTGTTACTAAATTTAGTAGCTCTAACTGGATCTAGCCTAGTGTCATGCCCTCAATCCAATCCAAGGCTTGGACTGGATTTGTCGGCTGTTCCCTTTGCATCGGGTAGCACACTCTACATCAGGTGAGCAGAGCTTGTGCTTCGCCCCAAGCATAATTTATTGCCTCTTTTTCTGCCCCCAAGTACTCAAGGCTTTGCTCAGGGCACTCAATGGCGTTTCTGGCTTATTTTCCCTGACTGGGCTCGCTTTTTGACAATATCCCTGACAATTCCCTGAATTTTCCCGGTCATTAAAATTTCTCTGAGCATTCTCGGTTTTCCCGGTTACCTTATACCCTGACAGATCTTGCCGTGCGGTAGAGCCGTGATCAGCGACCCCATTCCTACGTGCAGTGCACTACGCAATGTACGGGACTTGCAGGGTTGGCTGAACGACCTCATTGACACGCCTGCACTTGGGAGAGGAGACGCCCGGTCCGATTTCGCAGGCGTTTCGACATCTCAAACCTTCAGCTCACGTGAGGATGGAACTTCCAAGAAGAGAAGCACATCAGAAATGTACAGTGGCGCCCCAACGATGCAGAGACCTGCTTCTTCCAGAGCACGTGCATGCCTTCCATGAAAACTGGCCACTACAAACAAGTGGTGATGATGGAGCGAACACCACCCCGAGTTCTGCATGCGTGCTGCAGCTGCACAGCTGGGTATGTTGTTTTCACCGTTTGCTTCCTTTGCCATGCTTGTGTTGCAAGAAAAACACCGAGGCTCTGCGCATCTCTGCATTCTTTCGTGAGTATATCATGACCCCGATTGGTGATGTAACTTGAGCTATGCTAACCGAAATCATCTGTTTGCACGTGAGATTACGAAATGGCAAAGTTACCAGATTGCGGACTCTCTGATGTCACATTGCATTGCATGAGCCCCTGCTGGAAGCTAATCGTGTCCAAAAAAGACACTCTGTACCTTGTTTTGTGAAATTTACGTTACTTCCCCACCGCGATAAGCTCAAGCCTGTAAAGTTTGCTCATCATGCTGGACATTAGACAGTTGCTGCTAGCAAGCATAAAAATCAGCAACAGAGTTGGGCTCTGTCCTATGCCTGAGCATGTATAAGGCAGTTTTTTTAAATCCCGCAGATGTGCACAGTCTCTCTTCTTTGACCCCCCCCCCTCCCCTTTCCTGCTTAAAGCCACAAGCAAAAGTAGATTTCATCGCTCCAATGTGCTGTTTATCCTTAGCAGAAAGATCTGGCATGCATGCTGTGCCAGATGGAAGAATCGACAGATATTGCAAAGCTACCGCTTCAGAGTTTTATGTGTTGATTAACGTAGCCGTATTTGCCAGTGACAGCACTCCGATAGTAACATATGTTTGTCTCATACTCTTCCCACAGACTCAGCGAAACGTGCCAGTATGTGGCAGGACTCATGTATGCCGTTGCTGAGCTGAAGAGCCAGTCATGCACAGATGTCCAATGTGGGTGGGTGGGGCCATACAAGGGTAAGAACAGTAGAGAAATAATTTTACTTGATAGGTTTTTGGTACAATGCCACCCAACAAATGTTGTGCCTGTATTATGTCACCAGTTTCTAAATTAAAAATTGCACATTGTTTTCCCCTTGCCCATCTCCACTCACCCTTTATCTGTCTAAACAAGTATTCACATGAGCCACTGAGTCTCTTGTTTTTGTAACATAGGACATAAGTGGCCAGCTCCCATGCTGATGGAAGAGATTGGATTTTGGAAAGTAGTCAAGGAGCGCAAAGGGAATCCGAAGAAACGGAACTCGGCATCCTACACACCTGCACACAGCGATGCCATCAGCGAGTTGGCTTAACAGTTGGAGGCAGTCGACAGCAAGCTGATGTGGCTCCAGTATGCAAGGCCTAGAGAGAAGGAGAACTTCCAGCAACACATATTAGATGGGGAAGCCCTTTGGAGTATAGAATCTAAGGCCATCTACTACTGCCGCCTCGAGTTCATGAGGCCATTGAGCACCGAAGAGAGAGATGGCATTCAAGTTAACAGCATCAGCCAAGCGACGAACGACATCTGTTTCAGAGAAAGGGTGGGCAAGCTGACATCCATCCTCAACCTTCAAGAAGGCTGTGCATTGTCGAAAGCCAGAGTACATTGTAAGAGGATTCTGTACTGCAAGCACAGCAGAGATCTGCCCCACAATTGACGCTCGGGAATGTGGGAGGCACATGGAACCTCGTGCCATAGAGATGTATGTTTTGCTATGCAGGTAATACAAGTATGACAACATGGTCACCTCCACTGGGCTTTGTGTGCACAGTGAACACCTGTTTCTGGCAGCGTCATCTGATGGCATCGTCCATGAAGGGGAAGAGCAGGGCCTGCTCGAGGTCAAGTGCCCTCAATCCAAAGAGAACCTAATGTCCGAGGAAGCCTGTGCGAACGACAAGTTCTGGTCAGGCAGGTAGGCAATGTTGCCACATTGAAGAGAGACCATGCTTACTATTATCAAGTACAAGGAAAGATTGGTGTGAGAGGGCACAGCTGGTGTGATTTTCACTAATGCAGACTCCCTTCCGAAAAACATTTCTGCTGAAGAGTTTTTTTTTTTATTTAAAGTTCTTGGAGGAGTATTTGCTGCCAGGGCTTCTCTACTTTTACACACAGGCAATAGTACCAGAGCTACTGACTAAATGAGTCTAGCACTTTAAAATGCTCTACTCGGGGATTCCAGGTACCTCCCCTACCCTAAGTACCTCAAGGCTGAACAGAATTAGCTTCTTGTGCCAAAAGCTATTTTGTTATTCTGCTTTGTCGAGTTTCCACCTAGGAAAACGTTTTAAAGTGGTGGGAAGGTCAGCAAGGCTTTTCAAAACAATTGGGAAGTGGTCACTCCCAAATGGATTGTTAATACCCTCTATGTAAAACATGAAAACAATGATGGTGGTGAAATTGATAAATCAATGCAATTAAATGTGTTGTGGTAAACTAAAAAAATGGGTACTTTGGTGTTAAAAAGACAAATTTGATGACAGTAAAAGTCGCTCAATGACTTTTCCTTGAGAATCACCTCGTGCATTTCCCCACAGTCTGTTACGAGCATTAAAATCACCAAGTATAAAGAAGGGTCATGGAAGGTGGGCAATGAGCTTCTGTAGATTATTCATAAGTATGGGATCATACTGTGGGAGGTACAGTGATTCAACAGTGATTAGACTGTCAGTAAGTCGTGCAGCCACAGTCTCGAGCAGCGTGTCACGAGGACCTCAGAACATGCTACTCTCCACTGCACAACTGCCACACCACCGGATAAGTGAGATGACGCTCAATCTTTGTGGAAAATAAGATAGTTCCGTAGAAGCGGTGTATATGTGGAAGTCAAATGAGTCTCCTGTAATGCTATAGTTATTGAATGTAATTCACTGAGAAAGTAATTAATATTATCAATATTATGTAGGAGACCTCGACAGTTATATTGCATGAAACTGAGATGCTCCATAATACAGCTAAGTTAAAATGAATTCAGAAATGTGGGGATCAGTGCAGTGACTAACTAGAGGCTTAGGGCAAGGAGAATGAAATGTTGTCTTGACATGTGGAAGTTTTGGCGTGGCCACTGGAGTCTGAGAACCCGCTGGGGGTTGGGGGCTGAGTGAGCACTCAAACTCTTGAGGACAGTATTGAGTGCCCATTGAGATGCCTTGAATGGCGGCGCAGCCCCTGGCAGCTGCCTTGGCAGATGTACCTCCTTGGAGGCACAAAAGCGTTTTCAAGCTTCCGGGTATGACAGGTTCTCCTTTATTTTTCAAGGTCGAAAACTTTGTCTCTTTATGAAACTTTAGGCAAAATCAAAAGTATGTAGGATGGGCACCAAAAACAGTTGACGCACTTGAGTGTAGTACTCAAACATGTGTAAGCTAGGTGGTCTGTGCGGGAACTGGCCCACATGTCACAATCCCACTCATCCCCGGAGAACTCGTCATAGGCCATCTGGTCACACCGGCCTTCTGTTTCTAAGCAATTTTGTCATAGGAACACTCGTTAGGGGGCACGCTCGTGAGCGGAACACTCGTCGCAAGATGATCGTGTTTCGAAAGGAGCGTGGTCGACCTTGCTTTTTCGTGAAGAACTTTATTCTTTCAGTGTTTTTGTGTAAAACGATGAAAAAAGAAAAAAGAGCCTCAAAACGGGATTTGGGATATGACAAAGATCTGATAAAGAGGAAAACTGAAGGAATGTTTCATAGTAATAAAGGCGGAAGGTCGCCCTTAGCTTTTTCGTGATATGGCTAGGACGGTATGTTTTTTACAAAAAATCCTGAGCCTCTTTCAATCAGTGCTTCTATTAAAAAAAAAAATTAGGCGAAGTTTTTTTTATTATATCGCAACAAACAGGTTTGTTCCAATGCCTTTTATTAAGCAGGGGCACTTTAAACCCGAATTCATGATACGGTTAGGAGGGTATACTGGCCGCGCACGCAGTCCACAAAAAGTAGAAGACTTGTTGGTATCTCTTGTCTTTGCAAGAACAATGGCCAGGTATGGAAGTCACGAAAACTCAGCGTGGTGCACTGATGCTACTCTCCCAGGATATGTAGAGACAGAAAACTCTGCAAAGCAAAACTAACAAATAACCGACGAGTCCATAACCATTGTGATGGTCAAGACTGGAGCACATACTCATTCCGGGAATTCCAATGAAGCTAATCTGAAGACGTGCAAAGGTATGAAGAGGAAAGACGGTAAGATGTTTTATTGCTTTTTATTTCTCTTTACATTGGAGAGCGATATTGCCGCGGGCGCAGCTGACCAAGTAGGGCAGCGCGCCCGTGGCACAGCGGTTATCGCGCTTGCCTTCCACGCAGAAAGGCCAGGGTTCGATTCCTGGCCAGCGCCATACACCTTTTTTGCTGACGCTGTAATGTGAAGTTCTAGTAAGTTCGAGAGCCGCCTTGCTAATTCGAGGTTAGAATGTTCTACAGACCGAACCTTCTACGCCGAATGTTCCGGAAGCCCACGCATATACAAAAGGGGCTCCGCCTGACAATCCGAGTCAGTTTCGCCTCAGCGTTCGATCCCGCTGCTTCGCCGCTTTCGACGCCCGCGACGCTCTGTTATTATCTTCTGTTTCCTTTTTACTTTTCGGGCTAGGTTCAGCCCCTCATTAAACGTTTCAGTTTCCTCAGTTATTTCTTGTTTGTCACCTCGTCATTCGTGACAATATTGCGCAGGTTTCCCACTTCTGTTATAATTGTTCTCTTTTTAGCTATCTATATTTATTTGAGAAAAGGAAAGTACCACGAGCATTTTTAATATATAAAACAAACTTCAGGGGAGCAGGGCACCCACCTGAGAGAGAGAGCTTGCCGCCTAACGGCTTGGGGAAATGAGGGACGTCCTACAGATCGCTTACAATATGACTGTTCTTTTTATTTCACTTTCAGCTCAAATTATTTTCATGAGAAGTCACTATAAGCTATTCATATAAATATACGTTCCAAGGAATAGGTATTTTGTAAAAATTACACACACACGCCTAGCCTGTAGTTGCTGTTTCATAGGCATAAATAAATAAATTAATGTGTTATCACGGGTGCAGGCATTTATTCTTTGCTCCATTTTAAGTCGCCGTAAGAATTCCGGGAACGTTTGTCAAAAGAATAATTTTGTTTGGAATTCAAACTGTGCTTCAGATACTAACTATTCTTGTGATAAAACCAAAATATATTGACTTTTTCTTTTCTTTTGCAAGAAAAAATTATTGTTACATGTAAAAAAAATCAAGTGGCGAAAGCGACTCTTTGTTGAGTCTTGGATATCCAACACACAAAGGGGAACGTGAATCGTTCTTCGGGTTCTCTACCCAGCAGCTACGTCTCGGGACTCTGTGACGTCAGCAAAGCTCCCGACACCCATATGCACATTTAAGCGACACGTGTTCTTTCCGTCATTCACCCGTGAACAAGGGACACAACTGGTCATGAAACGTCGACTTACTGTTTTATTAAACTTTGGTTAGAGTCCCTATTTTCGTCTAACACGAGTATTCCGCGTGACGAGTGGGCTTCCGAACGAGTTCAACAATGACCATTTGGCCTGCGACGAGTGGGCTCGTGACGAGCTCTCCTAGGTAGAGCTTGTCATAGTGCCTGTGTCATAGTGCCTGTCGCTTCCACACTTCGCACATGTTTTCTTTGATCGGCAGGCAACCAAACTATGGTTGAATCGTTGGCATTTAAAACGATGTCTAAGGTTTGGTATGTAGGGACGAACCTTCCAGTGGAGATAGCCAGCCTTGATGCTCTGAGGTGATACGGCAGAAGAAAATGTAAGGATCACATGCTTCGTAGGTCTCTCAGTTCCATCTCTTCGTATCGAAATTCCCCGCACCGCAGTGACTCCTTGACCAGATGGGCCTTCCAAGACCTCCTGGCCACTGGACTCAAGTAGGTCGTCCTCAGAGATAACTCCCTGACAAGAATCCAACGTATGGTGCAGGGTGACAGACATCTTGTAGTTCAAGATCTTGTTCAGCTCAAGGAAGACATCACTTTGGGCGCCATTTTCAACCTTTGGCAAAGCTCTGCTACCATTCCCGATCTTTTCTTGAAAACCTAATCGGAAAAAACTTCACAGCCTCCACTAACCAGTTAGTCAGCAGATGACAATTTTCCAGCTTTGAAGTTCTTGCCGATTAGGTTTTCAAGTCTTTGAAATCAGGAATGGTGAGAGCTTTGCTAAAGGTTTTCCAGCTTGTTCCAGAATGCATCACAAAGAAACAGTGAAGCTCTTCTGGACTGGAGATGATACATCAGGTTTTGTTGCTTCGGTCCAGCCCCATTTCAAGAGCCGATCAGGCTTTTGGTTTGCTTGGGACCCATAAGAAATGGGAAGGTCTCCAGTGTCCGTGGTGTGCCATCCACCATCGAGCCCAACAAGGGTAGCACCTCATAACAAAACTGACTGTTGAGAATGGGATTGCTCGAACACTATACCCAAGTGTGGGTCAAGACAGAGGTCCATCGCCACCCAAGGCTAGCCCTTGCTGCAAAAGAGATGAAAGTGGAAAGAAGAAAAGGAGAGAAAAGACAAAGAGAGAAGGGGTGAAGAAAGGCGACTGAGTGAATCATCCTGGTCGAGCCTTACCAGGGCACCTGTCTATGAGAAGCAGGAGCCAAAGGGTGTACTGCCTCACCCGTGGGGCCCCGAAGGGTTCAAGCATACCCTGGGCTCGGCTCAACCACCACGATGCCCTTCTCCCCGACACGGGATAGCAACGCACAACCAGACATGGCAGGCGAACCCGTATGGCTCACGGTCCGTGGTGACGCCACTCACTCAAATGGCTACTAACGCAGGTTCCCCCTGAGCAGCAGGCGCTCACGCCCCTGCCCCATATATTAGATTTCGGCAACCTGGGCTGCTCGGCACTGCCTTTTGCACGATCCTAACTTCAATCTCGGTTGCAAATTCTGGCGGCGTATAAAATTGTCAACAGCAGCAATAGCAGCCGCAACAGGAGCAGCTTCAGCCTCAGCAGCCGCAGTAGCACCAACAGCCACCGAAGCGACCGGAGCAGCATCAGCAGCAAATGCAGTAACGTCAGCAACCTACTGATGGACGAAAACGTGAACAAGTAGCCAGGAAGCGCTGTAAAGTGGTGCCGTACGCCTGTGATCTCTCTACATGTCGTCCAACGGAAGGAATCAAGCATTTGCAGCAGTGTCAATGACGCTCTCGCCCCACGTGGCACAGGTGCTACAGAAAAACGACTCACGGTGCCTATGCAACACACGTTGGCAACAACTAAGAACACGCGAATGTGGTGCAGAAATTTAGTACATAATATTAAGTCAGCAAGTTTTTGAGGGATGCACAAGGTTGGTTTGTAATTATGAAGTGACAGCGAATAGGTTCCTATTCAATTCTGTATCGACGTTGGGGTAGACTGAGGCAGCATCGCGTTGCGTCAACACCTGACAGTGCTAACAAATATGCAGGGCGACTCTGGCTCATGCCAGACGAAGCACATTGGGATGCGATGGTAAATCAGCCATAGAGTAATATAGTAATTGTAAAGAGTGACCACTGAAACCCTATCACGGCCCAGCTGTAAGGATTCAAAACACCCGCTAGATAGCGCAGTGGTGACCAATTATTTATATATTCGTTGCATTTGTACCATTAAGAAATAGTTACCCTTTAATTTACCTATTACAGCGCAGCTCTTAGGTGCCCGTTTCCGGTTTGAGCGGGGTGTCGCTGTCGGCATAACCACGCGGTGCATTATGAAACATTTCTTATGATGCGACCCGCAGGGAGGAGGAGGAGGGGGGGAAGGAGAAGGGGAGGAAGAGGAGGGGAGGGGGAGGAGGAGAGAAGGGAAGGGGGAGGAGGAGAGGAGGGGTGGAGCTTGAAGGATGAGGGGAGGAGGAGGAAGAGGAGAGGGAGGGGAGAAGGAGTGGCAGGGAGGATGGGGAGGTGAGGAAGAGGGAGGTATAGCCTCTCCTCAGTACCCTTCCCCTCCTTCTCCTCAAGAGCTGCACTCTAATTCAGCGTTACAGGGTGTTGTAAACGTCTTTCTTTTTTTTTTTGGTAACTTTATCGGTGGCTTCAAATGCTTTAAAAAATATTAAGACTACGACTGAGGCTTTGGCAAGACGACTTTGCAGCCACAAGCCGCGCCATCAAAGGAAGCGAATGTAGGGGGGGGGCTAGACGTGACGTGTTGTTGCGATCATCGTGCGGATTTTTCTATGATTTTTGTGGTGAAGGGAGAGGGTTAAAGGGCCCATGAAACGATTTCAAAGTTGAAAGAATCCGGAGCTTGTTAGTTTTATTTAGTTTACCTCGGCCCAAGAAAGCGAGAACACGCCCTTTTCTATCAAAATGTCGTGAGTGTGCTGCGTAATCACAATAAAAGGAAGGAACTATTCTCGGATCTTTTAGCCGATCTGGGGCAGTGCTCTGCCCCAGATCTGGGGCAGTGTGACGTCAGTTTGGATCTGTGCATTTAGTTTGCAAGTCGAGCAAGTATCTGCTCAATTGGAGGCAAATTTTTATAAATGGTGTTATTCGAAAGTAAATGAATGCGTCAGAAGCCTCGTATTATTAGCTTTTGTAACACAAAGTTTTAGTGGCGCCATCTATGCGAGCTGCTGCACACCTGCCTCACCTGCTACTGACTGGCGAGCCCGAGCGTGACGAACAGATATGAGCGTCGAGCACCGAGCACGTTTTCGTGCTTGCGTTTTTCTTTGCCTGTGTCTCCTCGCTTGCTCGCTCGACTGCATGCCTGGCCACTGGTCACCGCAAACATCAATGATGCCAGCTGGCTGCGGTGTTCCACTATGTCCAATCCAGAATTGAAAGAGCGATCAGGTGTGACGCAAGAACCTCCAGTATCACTGCGTACACCGTGAGGAGCCCTCTGAAGTGCATTGAACCGGAGCACCGAGAAGAACACCAGAAAGTCAGACCTGCGCTTGCTCGGAGCATTTCAACAAACGATAGGGACTACCTTCGCATATAGAGTATTCTGCACGATGCCGGACAAACGATGAGGCACGTTTGCCTAGAGCCCGGTGTGGTGCCTTCACTTTGACTGCCACTTCACGATGACCACCCCGGCGAAAGAGCCTGCGTCAAAACGCCGAAGAATCCTGTTAAGTGGTGCTCTTATTTCAGTAAGAGATTGCATGCAAGAACTTTTTTTTAGTCGATATTTGACGAAAATGTTCCGCTTCTCCAGTGCGACGAGCCGCCTGAGGACGTCGGCTGCTCCGAGGGCAATGCGTCTCGTAAGCACTATTGCTCTTGCGGTCGATGACAGCCTCGCCTCTCGTGATGCAGCGGTTCAGGCCAACCCGAAAGAAGTGCAAGCGGGATGTACATGTCCCCATACCCCCTGCCAGGGAGGACAAGGCTGTAGGAACGAATCCTCGGCAGGGAAAGAGGTTTGTCAATAAGCATAGAAATAGGACAGCCGGTATCTTTGCGTTCAGCATCATGTGGTAGAATAGATTCTAAATAAATTTGTATTGACCCTGCCTTGAAGATGGGAGCAATACTGGGCTTCTTTATGATTTATCATTGGTATGACAAATTAGATATCTAAAGAACTTACTTGTCATTTACATTCTCGAAGAAAGTTGTGCATGAAAAGCCTTGCATAAGGTCTGTATGCAAAGCTTAGCGTACTCTATTCAACGAAGTCTCCTGAGAAATGTAGCTTTTGCCAGAACACAGTTTTCTAGGAGCTTGTCGTAACTCCTGAGTCAGGCTCGGTGCAAATAAAAATTGTTGTTACTATTATTAGAATAGAGAATCGGATACAAAAGTCAGTTTTCCTTTTCAGACACGCAAGTAAATTTTTATGCACGAGGGACGACCAGTCATTGGATGCAAACTGAAGACTTGGACCTACTTGGCGGTACTAGCAACACTGCCACACCACAAGTGGCACCAGCACCACAAGTGCACTAGCACCACAAGTGCCACCAGCACCACAAGTGCCACCAGTGCCACAAGCAAGCTTTGAAGTTAGCATGGGAAGTCATTGAAGGAAAGGAGCACGTCTTTTGTCCGAGTACCTCAGACTTCTGGACACTCACAGAGAACTTGTCACCACAAGCAGCACCAGCAGCACCAGTGCTGCCAGCACCGCCAGTGCCACCAGCACGTCTTCAGTGTCACCAGAGAGACCTGTCCTGGCACCTGCCACTCCTATATTCATGGAGGCGGCTGAAACCTAAGTTCCAACTGATCTCGAGGGCAGCAAGGATCCTCTCTACGTGCCATCCGTCGAGCAAAGCTTCGTCAAGTGAGAATGCTTTCCTCCTTGGGTAGAACAGGCTAGATAGTGGCTAAGAAAACAGGATGAGTGACACAGAACTTGAGTAAGTAAGATTAAGATTTTAATGGCACAGCAGCAACGGAGGCCATAATGCGCCAAACAAAATATTTATTAAAACACACAACTTGAGTAGCATCAGGAAAGCCCTGGTAACTATGGTGCAACCCACGTACATAGACCTAGTGCACCAATTAACAAGTGTGTGTGTGTGTGTGTATGCATAGTGTCATATTTTTTGCATTTGTTGCACGCAGCTTTACGCATGGAATTGGCATGGAATTGGCAAATGCCAGGCCCGGAAGCGCCATCATTTTCAACAGTGCCTGCGCAATTTCGTACCGGTTCAAGCTCCACATTCCCCTGCATCCCAGGTAACCTTTGCGTTTGTTCGCCGTGGCCTGCAGCTCAGTTTCATGTTGCTCAAGGTATTTTCTTCCCGGCTGCCATTAATGTGCAAGGGTCACCAGAATGTCCAGCCTCGCTGTACAGTGCACTGCCTGTAAATTTAGCGAGTCCACTTGGCTTTTTAGTATTCCATTCAGTAAGTAGACATAGTTCCATTTAGTAGATGAGGTGTTGCCCTTCTATGATGGTTTCACAGTTGGCTGACATGTCTTCCTCTTCCTTCCAAGCTACCATCAATGCCGGGCGAGTGGAGGTAAGTTGCCCGAGGGTTCGAAGAGCTTTGGCAGTTCCTGAATCGCCTGGGCGCCTTAGATGGCAAACACGTGACCATCTGTCCACCTCTGGGTACAGGAGCCACGTACCGGAACTACAAGGGCACATCCAGCATTGTGCTGATGGCACTTGAAGACACTGAACTCAAGTTCCTGTATGCAGATGTGGGCAGGAATGGACGGATGAATGATAGCTGTGTCTGGGCTACCACAAGCCTACGGGCGCACATTGACGGTGGCTGCGCTGGGTTCCCAGAGCCAGCACAGCTGCCAAACTCGTCAAAGGTAGCACCATTTGTTATTATTGGCGACGAATGGTTTGGTCTCAAGCCGTACCCGCTGAGGCCATTTCTGGCAGCTGAACTAAAGGATTTTGAGACAATGCTCAACTATCACTGAGTAGACTGTACTACCATTGCTGTGCCACTATCAGTAAGCTTTGCCTTGCATTTGCCCTGTAGTGAGAATGACAATACATAGCTTTCATGTCGCATCACATTGGTTGCCATGCCCACCCTATTGAAAAAAACAGTGAAAACTTCCATCGTGATCCACTGAAAACTGGTGTAATTTTGCTGGTTTTTACAAAAAAAAACTGGATTTTGGTGGATATATCAGTGGAAGACATAGTGGTTCACCAGTGTTTACAAGAAAACACTGGATTTCGGTGGGCATTTCTCTGGAAGACAAAGTCATTCACCGGTTTTTACAAGAAAACACAAGGATTCGGTGGATATTTCAGTGGAAGACGAAGTCCTCACTTGGACGTGGTGGAATTAATCCGATTTTCATAGGAACTCAGTGAAGTCACTACCCAGCCGGGAATTGAATCTGTGTGGATCCGCTTCAAATATAGTTTATAAAGGCCGCTTACTATCTGTCACATTACTCGCTTGGTGTTCTCGCTGGTGAGCGGTTTTTGCACGACCGGTCGTGGTTTTTTGTCGCAACTTCCACGGCCGAAAGCAGGAGTCTCGATACAGTCACGATCGCTTGCCGAGTTGCTCGTGGTGCTTTCAGCGGGGCTTACATGAGCCGGCTCTGACGCACGCTCATCTCTGCTGCTACCAGAGTCGATCGAGTCGTGATCGTCATCAATGCTCAAGCCGTCGGATATTTCTGGTGAATTTAATGCTAAAATCGGAGCCAGCAAACTCGATGCCTGTGCTTCTTTCAGCCGGCGGATATGGGGATTAGCAATTCTTCGCCCGCGTCAAAAGATATTTTTCGTCATTTATGTGATAGGGTCTTGCCATCGCTAGTAAAGTTAACAAAATGCAATCTTACACGTGGCGTCCAGCGAAACAACGAACAAATCTGCCAAGAAAACAATGCGAACTCGGAGTACTGGTAGCGAGCGGGAACAGCAGACGGTTCCTCCCATGGATATGGATATGGATATGGATATGCGGCTAGCCCCTTTTTTGCATCACTTTGCATCAGGATCTAGCCAATTTATCTGTTAGTAAATTATAAAAGTATGCTGTCAAGACTTACTTGACACAAAAGTTTTATTATCCTTACCTCTCGAGTTAATATAGATGAAGGAGCCGAAGGAAGCCTATCCTAAAAGGCCTAGTGACTGAACCAATCCAATCCGGAAGGCTTGGTTAGCTTGGTGGTTTGTTTTGCTTTAGGCGAAGGTTCTGCTGGGACTTTTGTGCTTGGTGCTTTTCTTTAGTGACTCGAGGACTCTAATTCCGAGCTCTGTGTGCACCTACGTGAGCATCATGTTTGCATATGTGCGGTACGAGCAGGATGGCCAGCACGCTATCCTGCCTGTATCGCTCATAAAAACTTCTTCCCAAAGAACGTCGGAGAGTTCGACAGGACTGTACGTGTGCAGGCCTACTGGAGGGGCGAGAAAGGCGAGGACGAAGGGTATTATCTGGCCTTTGTGAACGACATGGGAGGCCCTTGTGAATGACAGTGGGCACGGCGACATCGCCAGGAACATGCATCTAACCAAAAA
>JAZHYW010015886.1:0-14501 GCA_037355805.1 Ixodes ricinus | reverse complement strand
GCGCTGATTTCAATTTGTGTACTAAACGTGGCGACGAATTTTTTCCTTCATAAACGCCTTCAGCACATAGCGTCGGCCGTGACTGGACTTTCGAATACCACACACCGCCTCCTCTTCCCTTCCTCTCTCCCTCCTCCCCACACACACACCCCAAGCGGCTTACCGCTGCAGTGGGATAATTTCGCTCGTTTCTGCCTAAAACAAGGAAGCGTGCGCATTATTTATACGTCTTTCCAGGAGTCCTTGCAAGGACACACCTGTGTCGGAAAAATAAACAATGCTTTTGGTGTTTGAAACGTGAACGTTTTGAAATGATAACGTATATCTAATCTAAAATGCTTTATGTATCTCATTCTTTACATAAGAAAGTACCAAAGCTACACGGGGACAGGTATACTATAAGGACGGAGAATTTCCGAAAAGCGCGGCTACATTCCCAGCAAATTAACACAGCACATTCTTGCATTTGACGGTTAATTAGACAGTCTTAGACCCAGCTTTGAACATATATTCATAAAAAAAGGTATTTCGTCAGTGAAAACAAAAAAACAAACAAAAAAAAAAAAT
Organism: Ixodes ricinus; assembly: GCA_037355805.1. Classification (NCBI taxonomy): domain Eukaryota; kingdom Metazoa; phylum Arthropoda; class Arachnida; order Ixodida; family Ixodidae; genus Ixodes; species Ixodes ricinus. Next base: position 13,934 of record JAZHYW010015886.1, on the reverse strand, counting down.
GTATATAGTATACGATTGTGTGGCTACATGAAACGTTACTGACTTTGAAGCTAACTGACATTTCTTCCCCGAGCTGGCCTAAAGTCTATCACTCTCATTTGATTAATCTCTACCGTGGCTTTCCCCCCGTCGTTAGCGTGTCCACAAGTATGAGCGTAACAGATAGCAGGTAGCTATCAATTTAGTAAGTCTCGGCGTCGTTGCCCCGCTAAATTTAACGCGGGAAATTCGCGGTTACGCTTTTGGGCTTCCTCGTCTGAAAACCCACAGCCTATAAACGTTTTCACGTTAAACAACGAAGTGAGCGCTCGCCGACGAGGTCCAAATCCCATAACAGAACGCCAGATTAGATCAAACCTGTACTGTAGTTTGCCTGACAAAGGCAAAATATAAAAAAAATTCAATTTGTGCCTAACTTTTTTTGGTTCACAACACAGAATACATTTTCATTATCCCGAGATGGTGCATACGGACGTCATGGACAGTCAGTGGATCAGCCCGATTTTATTGATGGAGCTAGGTCGACGACAGTCCAAGTTTTCTAAATGAGCCCAATGAAAATCGTCCTACTCCCCGAGAAAATTGCACCGCTAAAAATTGTATTTCCTGAAAATAGATTGTCTAGCAGGTGGCCGGATACATCTGGGAACTACGGTTCACTTTACAAAAATTATTTGGGAGAGCTTTATTCTCCGTTTCACCTGTTGTTACCGCAGACAAAAGCTGACAGCGGCGAAGCTCATAGCGTTGGGAGCAACTCACAGCTTACTGGAGAGCTTGTGCCGCCGAGGATGTTACTACATGCACAGGAGTTCGCGCTTGCCAGCGCTTTCCTGCGGCGCATCATAAAGGTGGAACGAGTATATAACCTGTCTGTGTTTGCAGCGCCTTAATCTCTAAGGTGCTGCCGATTACAAGCCGGCCGATGGGTCCAATCAAGCAGCCCCAAAAGCAACGTCATGATTTTCGACAATGTTTCTTTACTTGTTCCACTCATCGCTTCAGAAACAGAGAAACGTAACCTGCAAGCTGGTGAACTTTCACGCTTTTTTTAGTTGGGCGATATTGGTGGTTGTGTGTTTGTGCCTTCGACCGTTACTCGTACATTGTGTGATGAAACAAACACTTAGCTATAACGTCTTATCAAAAGCGCAAAAAACAACACCAGACTGCTCATGCAAACGCTTAACGAGCAGTGTTGTTGAGTCGTGCACACTTCAGTCTTTTCTTCTTATCTTCTTGTTTGTTAGAGAATCATAATCACTAGAAATGATGCCCAGGAACGCACTTCAAAAGAGTTGGGTCAGCGATCATACATATCTACACCCAACGGTTGAACGTTTTAGGAGACAGGTTCATCAAGAGGCGTTTGTCAGATACTAAATTTGTACTGGGATGTTATTGCCCTTTTTGCACCATGCAATATACTGGACCACATGAAAACATGAGTTAGTTGATTTTCTGAAACATTGTTTGGTATACTGCCTTTGAGGGGAGTTTGTATAGCTACTTTATTTCAGAAGTGGGATGTGTTTTTGCTACTGCCGTTTTTTGGCGTTACGTGAACAAACGGACAAATAACATTTAACTTTCTAATCTTAACATTTGTTTTTGCCTTCGCTTTCCTTGAGGACGTTTTAAGGCTACCAGTATGCCACTTATACAATGCCGTTAGTACTGCATAAACTAAAAACCATTTCACTTTTCAGAAAAACTAATAGCGGCCATTAAAGCTGTATTTAATCGGACACACGTAACTTTCGCACGTCAGTGACAAAGAGAATTGGATTTGTTCCATCACCCTCAGAATTCTTTGCTAGTTTGTTTATCTGTTTTGATGGTAGGAACGTAACGCTTGCAGTACAAAGCACAGACCCTCCGACCAAGTTAAAGTTCCGTCATCCCTGAAGGCTTTACACAGGTAAACTTGTACCATGAGAGTGTGGATGCGGCTTTTCCAGGAATGAACGCTTGCGCAATGCGCTTGTGTCTCATTCGTGCTTCGTGTTGTGCTTTCAGCATCGCGAACGTGCAGGCCTCAAATATTTCTTTTACTTAAACTTTATCGCATGTATGCGCATGTTACGCGTTATTTTATCTTCCTATGCTCTTTTGAGGGTGCGTCATCCTGCCCGTGCTCCATCCCCGTGCTCGCTGTTTTAAGGACAGAAACAAAATAGGTGAGGCCATTCGTCAAGTGAAAGATAACCTCCTCTTTTCTAGATTTTCTATGTTCAAAGTGCTGCAAGCTGTGACATCATCAGAGACGTAATTTTGAAAGGGTCAGAAAGGTCCAGAAGCCTTTAATAAGGTTGTTTTCCAGGTCAAGAATCGTTACAGTGACTTATGTCGGGCCATATTTTAGTATATTTTCATAATGATAATGTAGAGTAAGCCGTGCTATTGAGGTAACATTCAGCTCTAATGTATTGAACGCCGCGAGTTAAATATTTTCTGGATAACCTGTAAAACTAAGAAGCTCGAGGTGGACATGCCGAAATTTCACTGTTGTAAAATTTGCACGGCTCCGCCAATGTCCCCAAAACTTAGGCCGTAGTTATTTTTTTTTCATTTCTTGTATAGGTAATTCTATGCATGCAAGTAAAAAAGCAATGCAATTATATGTTCTGTGCAAAAAAAAAAAAACAAAACAAAACAACGAAACACGTAAAAAACAAAGCGTTTTAAAGAAACTGACAGGTTATTTACCAACAAAAGAAAGCCTATGCAAAAGAAAAAGTCGACATTTAATTAATTTTTCGTAGAGGGGTAATAAGCCAGAAACGAAAACGGATGCTTGTTTGTCAATTGATTGAACAGTGAAGGTTTAATATAAAAATTTACCTAGTAAAAAGTAAAAATGCAATTTCATGAGTCACTTTAACGCGAATCTGGTTTCTGCGCGCGCGAGTGCACACCTCGGGGGGGGGGGGGGGCTTTGACCTGTAAACAGCTGGTTTAGCCCGCATTCTAAGAAACCAATCGGGCAGCGTCAAATATTGTGCCTCGTCACGGCGCTTGTTCTTATTTCAGCGTTCGCTGTCACCGACGCAAACAGGGTCTCCGGACGTTTTGGCTCGCGGGCCGGATCTCGGGGGCATAAAAATATTAATTAGCCAGCCTGTACTAATACATGGCTGCGGTATCGCCCATCGCTGGAGCATTGAGGGTTATTTCGACTTACTGGTTTCTTCGGGCTAACACCTTCGGCGTGTAAAACCTGCCCCAGCAGAACCAGACCACTCGCGCAGCCTCGCAAAATACCAGCATGAATATACTGATGCCTGCTGCAACCGTAACATAGCCAATTAATCGACCTAAATGATTGTTAAATATAAAACTGAATAATTTAAACCAGTAATCATCCAGGTTGATGAATGCATACCCTTTAAAGACAGCCAGCGGACGCTTTAAAGAGCCGCAAAGAACCATTTTATGCGAAGAGCATCATTAAAGAGGGTTGTTTTTTTAACTTTTTCTTTTCCTCGTTGGGCAATACTGTGAATACCATTAATAAAGCCCCATTTGCTAAGTGCCTCCTTGTGCGGGTACAAACATACAAAGGACGTTGTCGTCAGCTCATCGCGGCGTGCAGTGCGCATCTGCGCGGTAATGTTACCCGTTGTTTTCATGCTTTATGCCGCGAAGGCGTTGATGTAGCAAGCGGTCGGGCTCGCCGCGATGTCGAACAAGTCCCGGCTCTACTAGGACACCTTCATCATGCCGCTTTGCCCAGGTGGTGACATCTGGCCATTTTGTTTCGAACGTTTTTTTAATTTTTATTTTCTGGGCGCGTAAAAGAGCGTGTCACGCGCTCGTGGCGCTATTTTGCTCGGCGGCATTTTTAACACACGATTTCTTTGTATTTTCCCAGTGAGGCGCGTACTGTCGGCATCGGTACTATACTTCTGGTGCAGCTTGGGTCCAGACGCGAGCCGACCTGCTGCGAGCGCGAGCAGTGCTGGCCCTCAACTGGTGCTTGCAATGCACGAGCGCGCGTGCTTGGCAGGGACGCTGAAAGCCGGAGCTCGACGCGGTAGCGTCGCACTGCGTCTGGACCAAGCTGCAGCTAACAGTATACAGGCGATGGCATCACCACTAAACAAAAAGACATTGAGGCGCTCTCAGGCTGCTACGCGTGCTGCACCCTGTTCGCGTTGTCTCTAGAAAGAGTTCGAAGTAAAAATTCGAAATAACGCGCCGACAAACACACGCGCAAAGCGGTTTTTTTATTATAGATTCTTGCTTTAGAACAGTGACTGCTGAAGACGCCGGCAGGAGCAGCGCGTGTAATAACTAACTATAGTACACTCGCAGCATGCTCTTCGTGATTGCGTAACTTAGAACAGGGGAGGAGAAAGGTGAGAGGGCGAGGGGACGCAAGAGCTGCGAGCTCTGGCTGGAATGATTAGTGGGTAGATACGAAGCTAGCTGCATCTCTCTTCCCACTCAGTGTTCGAACGCGTTCGGATGCAGACGCGCGGACGCCGGCCCTCGACGTTCGAACAGTGAAGTCGAGAGAAAGTTGAGCCATCGTTGCGTCGACCCATTACTAATCCTTCCAACCAGAGCTCGCAGCTCTGGCTTCCCCCTCGCGCCCTCATATTCTCCTCTCCCTCAGTTTCTACCCCCAATTCCAGCTAGGTGGGAAGGAAGGCTGGAAAAAGACCTTTCGCTAAATGAACCCAGCACCTACATGCATTTTGCGAGCGTAGCTACAGGTGCTGGCGTCGACAGCAGTAACTGCTCTAAAGCAGACACCTGGAACAATTTTTGTGCTTTTAGTAAATACTGCTTAGAATTATTCCTCGATGTTCATAACCTACGAAATACGCGTTAATCCTTTTTTTTCCCGACGCAATGGCAGTCGCAAAAAAAAAGAAAACAGTAGACAAAAGCGACAGCGTTTAGCACCCTCAACTCGCTCGGAGCTGGAACGAGCTGTCACGTGATTTGGCGCCTATTATATGCCACCCACTCCACCGCGACATAGACGCTTCTTGATCGGTGGCGTCGGGGACGATATATCTGGGTCACAGTCGTGTAAAGTGAGCAACATTCAAACTTCACGCCGTTGTGCGGCTTCTTTAAACATTTCACGATTTAGTTCGAATCCTTCATACTCTGATAAAGCCAGACTTGTACGTAACGCGTTACAAGTAATGAATTACTTGTAATCGATTACATTTTACTGTAATTTGGTAACGCTTGAATTACTTCCTCTAACGAGTAGCACGATCCTTGTAATTGAATTACTTTTAGCTGTAATCGATTACAAGAACTACTCATTACAATTTTTCTCCTTTTTTTTTTTGAAAAGGGGGGGGGGGGGAAGTGTTAGATGTGCTGGAGTCACTCAACTCTGGGCAACGGTCAATTTTTGTTTTTTTTTTAAAAACTATTAAGGAAGGACCTCGAGGATTAGTAGGCCACTCACTATGCTTCGCTTCTTTCAGTTTTACATGTTTTTTTGGGACACCGGAGACTACGTCCGGGTATGAAAAATGGTGTCTTATCCAGCCTCTTGTGAGTAATGCAATTAAACAGCGCTCTTTTTATTTTATTTCCCTTTTTCACGAGAAAACTTGGGTGCGTTGGCGGCTCTCACTGAGCTATAAGCAAAAACGGTCAAGGCTTTCTCTTTTTTTCTTTCGGAAGAACTGAGCGCGAGATCTCAAAGTTATGCTACCGTATAATAAAATAAGTTGAATGAAAAGTAACGTGGGAAGTAATCGATTATTTTAGAGTAAATTTTTAATTACTTTTTCAGGCTGTAACTTTTAATTGTAATCGGTTACTTTTTACAGTGAAGTAATTGTAATCGGTTACTTTTTTCAGTAACGTGTACAAGTCTAGATAAAGCCAGTTCGTGCAGCGCTTATCAACGTTCCGGAATTCTGCTTGGTGCTAGGGTAATAATAATAAAAAAAGAGATCTATACAAATACGATTCACACCTGCCGACCGTCATCACACAGCTCGCGATCTCCCCGCCGAAGCGCTGAAACCAACTGAGCGCACTCCTATCGTCCAGGGGCGTTTCACCCGCATTCCGAGCCCGATTGTCAGACTTACCAGCCCATTGTACGGGTCCCTCGCATCCCTAGTTCCCTCCGTGGAAATACCCGGTGCCTTTAGCTCCACGAAGGCGTCGTCAGCGAGCCGCCGAGCGAGGTGGCGATATGGAAGGCCGTCCGCACTCACCGCGAACAGAGTCGCCCTCGATCCCGCCTTGAGCTCCTCGCTTCCACTGTCGTCGTTCCTACTTGGGTCCGACAGGGCGGCGACACCGCCGCCGTTAGAGAGCCTAGATGGGACACAGGGAGCACCTCGTACCACGGAGACCTCTTACAATTTCATGGCGGATGCCTCCTGCGCCGATTGGTGGCAAGTGCGCATGCGTTGCGACTCGCCTGGGGCGAGGAGTAAAGCCGATTGCAACGATCCGCGCCTCGTTCCCTCCCTCGCGGCTACACGTGATATCGATCGAGGAGTTGGAAAGCACTCCGTCACCCAGGCTCCCTGCTGTTCTTCTGTCGGAGTCGATAAGCGAGTGACGGCCAAGGTCGGGCGGATATGCCGCGTGTGACGCAACTCTCCGACGAGGCTAGGGGTTCGAGAGCGGGAGGGGGACCTGGGGCGGGAATTTACGAGACGAGTTGCGGGGCCAGGGTTGGCGGGAAGCGGTTCGGGTAGCGGGATTTGAAATGCGACTTTTGTTTAGAATCGCTGGTTGAATGCAGCGATACGGGGCAGTGGTTGGCAGTTCTAAAACAAGTAGATAACGGGGGATGAGTAGTGCGCACCAGCATTTAGTTTCTCCCGTATGTCGCAGAAAATGTCGTCGGAAAAACAAACAAACAAAAAAGATAATAGTATCGCGTCCCGTCGAAACTAGCCGCTCGGCAGGTTGGCCGGAGTCGTGCAAAGCGGACCCGGCGAATCCTCCTAGATACTTCGATCGAAGCGATGCACTCGATATTCAGCAAAGGTCTCTTATCTGACAGATGGCCAGTGTACTATCATGGTACCTAGCCTTTCACGTTGACTGAAGAAACTGACACAAAGGCGGGTACAGCACCAGACCCAGATGTCGTACCAGTGCTGTACATGTTCCTCAAAAGACAAACGGAAGCTCGATCCTCGTTCCTTTGATTTCTGGAACGCGTTCCCATCACAAGTTCCATTTGTGACAAAGTGAACTCGTTCCCGTTACATTTAAAAAGATGGAACGTATCGTTACATATACGTTACATTTGTATTTTGCTAATTACCATATTTAGTTAGATCAAACCAAGTTTTTTTTTTAAATCTGTCCCATCATATGGCAACATACGATTTTGAATGCCGTCATGGAAAGACACCAGGAGAACGAAACAAGCGGACGCAAGGTTTCATTTGTTAATATATTCACGTTTAAAAATCTCAGCGTTTTGCCACATTCATCCTTGTGGTGGGCTATGCAGACGAGCCAAATGTTCTGTTACCCCACATTGCACGAGCGTTTTACAAGACCCCTACACGTTTCAATCTAACGAAGTCCCTTGTTCGAACTTAAAGGGGCCCTGCAATCATAATTAAGCGTCTACGTTTTTTGCGGTTTCCACGTCTCTTGGGGTTCGGGCAAGCCAGCGGGCACGGAGAGAGTCACTAAATATCAGTGCGTCATATTTTAACCGGACGACGCGGAAACCTCCTCCACCGACGGGGGCGACCCGCGGTACCGAAAGCGCGCGTAATGTGACGTCTTAGGTCCTGGGCTTACTACTGGTCAGAGCCGCTAAAAGCTTCTTTTTAGTCGAAATACAAAATATAAGTGGCGCGAACCGTTTCAATTATTTATAAAAGTAGTTTTTGTTCAGTATTTGAGATCAGAAAAGAAACAAATGCAGTTTATAAAGTACGGAAACAAGAAATGATCCGTCGACATACCCGCCACCAATCGGTGGAAAAGGCGGCGCCTACTAGAAAAGAGTAGTGGGATCAGGCGCCGACACGGAAAGATCCTGGATGTACGCGGCGGCGCTGCGGCCGTAGGGACCGAAGGACCCGGCCGGCTCTGAGCGTTCCCAAGGCCTTCGGTGAGCAGCTTTGTCTTGCGGTTTGGCCGTTTCGCGGTATGGCCAGTATGGCAGCGCGAAGTGGCTCCCATTCTGAACTGATCTTTACCCCGTGTTTGCTGTCGTTTGTGGCCAATGAAGTGTCATGCCGAATTTGGGTGTAATCGCGCAGCAAATGCAATGAGAGCCGTTCTAGCTGCCCGCTACATACAGCCTATCCAGAACACGATTTAGTGGCGCCCTCTCGCGCCGTCGACACGGAGTACGGCAGCCGTGAGCGCTCGCTCAGCTCACCACCCCTCGTCTAGTTCACGGCCACTCAAGCAACCAAGGACGTCATGAAGGAGGTTATTTTTTGCTTGTTTTTGTAATTTTAATTTGCCTATAACTTCTAAAATAAATCGAAATTCGAGAAAAGAAAAGTGTCATTAAGTTACTACGTTCAGTGCGCTCAGGTTCGGTGCAAATTAAAAATTAGTAAAAAAGCCATTGCAGGACCCCCTTTAAAGGGGGAGTGCAATGATTTCCGGACTTCGGTCAAAGATTTGTGGAAGTTGCCCTCTGACACTTCTGAAGTAAAGAACAGAAAACCGATTTCGCCTGCGTGTCCTAGTTGTTGCGTAAAAAAAATAAAATAAAGATTGGCATTTCGGGCACCCCTCAACTCACTCCCAGCCTTCAGGGTCACACCTGGTCGCACTCCCAGTGACGTCATTCGGAGTGCCGTGTAGCTTCCCGTGTGCTATCTCGGAGGACGCTTCCTCTCCCTCTCTCTGCTGACATTAGCGGGCGTTATGCTGCAGCTTAGAGCCGAGCGAGGTCACGTAATCTTTTCGCCGTAGTTCCTTCGGCTGCCACTTGGGGTTGCAGGTGGGGGAAAAGCTCGACTTTTGCTTTGCGATTATGCAGCGGAATCGCGACATTTTTAATAAAGGAGGTGTTTTCTCTATTCTCCGGGACACGATAAATAACGTAAAAATGACGAGATGCAAATTCTTTTAACCATAAAATTGTTGCACCGCCCCTTTAACAGTTGCTTCTCGATGTTGCTGTCCGCAAGACGAGGAAGCGGAGAAGACGGCAGAGGTTTTGAAAGGTCAGTCTTGAAAACTACCAATTCTCCTTCGTGAAGGTTGGATTCGTTGTTCAGTTTGAAGTTGTGAGAAGAAGAGAGGGAATGAAGGTTAATTTTTCTGCATCTGTCCAATGTTTGGGATACAAGGGTACGTGGGTGTCTGGTAACCTGCCCTTTTGGTGTAACTGTAGGTCTCTTTGTAGAAGTTCAGTGATGGCTGAAGCCGGGCTTAGATTTCTGGGTGTATGAGGACTCGTGGAAGCAAAGAAAATAGCTGAGTTTGAGATGTCCCTTTTTCTGTCTCTTTCTTTGACTACATGTTTTGATTTCGGTACTGCAGTCTCGGGCACTGATATGAGAATCAATGACCACTAGCTCTCCTGCACCCAACTGTTACTCAGCGAGGACCCCACAAAATTAACCCTAAGTAACAAAAAAGTTAACGACATCCTGCTGTTCGTAAATATATTGTTTTTATACCTTTTAGAATTCCCCTCTTAGAAATAAAATAAAAATTACGTCACTGAACGGAAAAAAAGGAACGCCGTTCCTTCTTCCGTTCCCGTAAAAATGTAACGAGTTCCCGTCCCAGTTCCACCGACGCAAAATGGAACGGCGGTGTTCCTTCGTTCCACCTAAAAAGAACGCGTTCCAGGAACGCCGTTCCTTGGAACGCCGTTAAATACAACACTGTGACATACCCATGGGACTAATAAAGACCTTTAGAAAATCAAGCAAATCGAAGCCACGACATGTGATGAATTAAATAATTATTGAAGGAGACGTACCCAACGATTGGAAACTAAGCAAAATGAGTCTAATATATAAAAGTAAAGGGAACAAAGACAACATCAAGTGGTACCGCCCGATAACAATAACATCAGTTTTATACAGAGTATCTACGTAGATAGTAAAGCGAAGGTTGGAGGAATGGGCAGAAGGAACGCAAATTCTGGTGAGCATCAAAATGGATTCCGAAGGAACAGAAGTCTAGAAGATAACCTATTTCTCATCATTCAATGTATACGAGGAGATAGCAATGAAAAGCCCAAGCCCTTTATGGTTAGCTTATTTGGACACCAAGGGGGCGTACGACATTGTGAACAAGGAAGACCTCTGGGCAGGCACGTACCCAGGGGGGGGGGGGGGCGTGGGGCTCGGCCCCCCCCCCCCCCCGAAATCTTCCATTTTGCTGGGACCTCCTCTCCCCCCTCACCCTTATACAAAATTTTGTCATGGGCGGACCCCCTCCCCGAAACAAAATCCTGGCTACGTGCCTGCCTCTGGGACCAGCTGAGGGGTATAAGTTAGGTGCACTTTTGATTAGATTTATTTAACAGGCGCACTCAGACAATATGGTAGTTATAACATGGGAATCATGAACTTCCCAATCAGCAGCAATAAAAAGAGGGCGAGGCACTCGTAATGTTAGCGGGAAGTCTGTTTTATTCGTTAATAGTACGCTTCGAAAAATACATTTAAACAATCGGTAAGACTGTAGGCACGGCAATCGTGTTTGCATGTTTACGACGTGTTTGACGTGAGGCATTATACTGCATAAATTTGTTAATGGAGGGACGGGATGAGTTATGGAAAAAGGTGTATAAAATCTTTAGTTGATTAGTCCTGCGACGACTCGATAGGAGGTCAATTTTAGATCGTTGATACAATTTGCTGATGGATTTCGTACTTCTATACTCGTTATAGACAAATCACGAAGCCTTCTTTTGCACTCGCTCGTGTTGTTTAATATTCGCCTTTGTTACGGGGTCCCACACAACGTCCGGATACTCCAAAACCGGTCCAAGTAACTTACTATAAATTACAACCTTGGTTGAGAGTCTGCAGTGCTTCAAGCGCCTCTTCATTGACCAGAGCTTTGCCGACGCTTCTTTAGCGATCGAGGATATATGTCTGTTCCAGCTCAGATTAAAAGTGATAATGACTACCTGAGTACTTGAACTCATGAACAGTCTGTTGAGGAATGTCATCTATACAGTAGCTCAAATGCCAAGGGGGTCTTTTTGCGGGTTATACCCATTTTGAGTGTTCAAACATATTTGCCAGTGCTTGCACCATTCAGAAATAACGCACGAACACTTATCTAAAGTGATTTGATCAGTAGAAGACATTATTTCTCTAAAAACCAAACAGCCACCTGCAAAAATACGGCAGTGAATTCTTTTGTTAACCTTCAAGTAATTTATAAAAAATCGCGAGGCCATTCCACTCTGTTAAGGTGGATGACTAGCGAAGCTGCTTAGCACACGACACAGATCCGCCCCGAAGAGCCGGAGGAAACTAGACACGCGCGACGGGACCGCCACCCCGGGAGAGCGGAAGGAAACGAAATTAGACACGCAAGCGAATTCAGCGACGACAAAGGTGCGAGCGTAGAGATGGCCGATGCGGGTCGCACAGCGGCAAATCTTTAAGAAATCTTTATTATCTACCTGAGAGTCTACTGATCTTGAAAATGGTGCCTATTGATAACTATACTCTGTTTCATTTTATGATGTACCGCAGGAAAGGCTACAAACGCGAGCTCCTTGCTCTGGGGCACATCTCGGCGGCACAAGCTCTCGTGAATTAAGAGCAGCTGCCAACGCTTTGAGCTCGCGCTCCTAGCCTTCGCTGCGGTACAACATAAGGTGAAACGAAGTATAGGGAGTGTTCACTGGCGGCCATAGCTGTGTGCGCGACTGCTGAGCGCGTGATGACGGCGAGCTTCCACAGCTCTTTTGCAACGTGCATTCCGCACCATCAAGATTGCTGGTCTTAGCAGCCTATTAATGTGAGCTCGTTGTGAGCATGCGCTTTAAACATTGACCTCAAATATGGCGTCCAGTGAATACTTCATATAGTCTGCTGAATAAATTCGATTGCTAAATTACCCAAACCTCAAGGAGAATGCGGGGAATGGTGTTCGACGCGCCGACGTGCCGGCGTCTGCAGCAGTAACTGTCATAAAGCAAAAACCTAAAACAAATGGCATCTTACACGCGCGTTTGTCAACCTTTCGTTTTGGTTATTTACTTCGAATTTTTTATACGGAGAAGGCGCGCGCGTGCGGCGTGTGTGGCGGTGCGAGCGACGAGTTTTTGGTCACGCACACGAGAAATCCACGGAACCCTAGCCATAAACAGCTTCGCTGTAAAACAAGAAAAAGACGGGTCCCACCACAGACCCCTGGGGAACCTCACATCTAACCGGCAGGGTTGGGGAGCAAGCATCATCCACTTCGACGAACTGGTTACGATTGCTCAAATGGGAATAAAGCCGCCGTATGAGTTGCTCGTTTCCCAGTATCTCTTTTAGTTTGCTATAGTCGGGGACAAGTTAAGAATAAAGTGGAAGCTCCTCCCACCCGTTTCCACTTTAGCAGAGCGAACGTTGGAGAGGAGGTTGTCTTCTCTCCAGCGTTCGCTCTGCTAATGAAGGAAGATGGGGCGAGGAGCTTCCGCTTTCACCCTTCACCAGTCAGCAACTATAAACAGTTTCGGCTGCGACACGCGGTCGAACGCCTTTGCCAAATCTATGTCCGTCTGCCCCCCTTTATCAACAACCTTTGCAAAATCATTCACTGTACAAAGTAGCTCACTTACCATAGAGCAGTCACGTCAAAAACCGTGCTGACTTTCTGACAAAAAATTCTCATCTTCAAAACGCGACATAACCTGACTAATAAAAAAATGTTTCAGAACCTTGCTGCACGAGCTAAGTATAGGAACCGCTCTATTAGCGCCGACACGTTTCGGTGCCGTCCTTCCTATGGTTTCCGTTCGTGACGTCATGACCAGAAATATCCTCGCCGTGTCGCCATGAGCTGTAATCTTTGACTACCTATCATCGGTTGCGAAGCACTAAGCTCGATGGTATGTGTAACAATTACAATGGAGAGCTGGAGTCATCTTTTTCTTAAACCAACATCGTCACAGTTGACACTTCGACATTGCGCTGGTTTCCGTCGATGAAAGAAAAAAGACGTCACGGTGAGCTTTTGACCAATCGCGAATGGCGTCCACAGCCGGCGCTTTTGTTCGCGCATGTCACTAATAATTTGACACGTCTTTATTATTACATGCCTTATGAATGGGAATGACTTTAGCCGCTTTCACCACTTTGGAGACAACACCCTCCTCTAAAGACTTGCTTTATATGAAAAACGTAATTATGAACACCACTCTGCATACCTCGAGCAGTGCTATGTCGGCTAAACTTCTTCCTGTCATTGTGCTGCTTCTACTGATTGCCGACGGATGCGCTTCCTGATGCGTCATCTACACAACATGGATTCGGCGCAGTACACCACTTTTGTCACACGGACTGCACCCCTTCGGCTTCGTGCCATCGTCTGCAAACGAATCTGCCCATCACGACTTCACCAATGGGCACGGCAGCTCGAGCCGCGGCATGTCGGCTAAACTTCTTCCTGTTACCGTGTAGGTTAGTAAAAAGTACTAAAAATACTATCTCACAAACGTACTTAAGAGAATTTTTTTTAGTGCGGCCGTGCTTCGGCACAGTGCTGTGTATACTTGCCGACTATCTTTATTATTTTCGCACGGTGCTGTAAAGGCCCGTTCACACTCTTGCGACCTCTTAGAACTGGGTGCCTTAAAACTGCTTGCAACCGGAGGACACACTGGTGCCATCTATTGGGTAGCAGTGTAAACTTAGCAGTCCGGCATATTTTCTATTTATCTCGCGTATTATCCTTTCTGTCTTGGCCATACCTCGGCAAACCTCACTCATGAGGCACTCACTCACCCTCACTCACCCTCATCTTCACAGGTGAGG